>VMDO01012042.1:0-63927 GCA_007922755.1 Pedetes capensis | reverse complement strand
ATGGTGGTATAGATTTACTTGTATGGATGTATCATGAGTTATTATGGATTATATCATTTATTTAATGTTTCTACTAGCAATGTATGAGAGGCCACATCTCCCACAGTCCAATTGCCATTGCATTTTATCTTTTTTCATCTTACTCAATTTTCTAGAAGAATAATGCAGCCTTACTGTTTTTACTTTAGTCTTTTTGGCTAATGGAGCTGAACTTTTTAACAACTCAGTTTTTGACATGTAGCTTTTAGCGCCTTTTGAATGTGTAACTTCTACTCAAAACCACATATACATGTTTAGGACTCATGGCTCCAGTTGTGACAGAACAAAGATTGCTTTGCTAATATGTTTTAATATAGCACTGGGCTCAGTGCCACTGCTGCTAAATAAATCATAAGCTCCCTGACAATCAGGCCCATATCTTAATCATTTCTCCATCCTCCATAGCCCCTAGCTTAATGCCCTGGCACAAAGAAAGTTTTAATATATGTTTGTTAAATGGATACAGGGGTGGAGCTTTTGTGAGGGTCAATGTTAAGTTACTAAAATAATTTCTGAAGATTTCTCATATGAGAAAAGCATCTCCAGAGTCCAAATTTAAAACCATTGCTTGGGACTTATCACCTCACTTACAAGGAATAATGAAGAAATGGATTCTTCTATACCAGGGAAGTTCTTTTTGTCAAATTATTCCTTATGCAGCCATGATATCAAGTCCACAAACAACACAATAATGCTACAGAAGAGTCAAAAGAAAGGCTACTAGAATGACCAAATGGCTACAAGGGAAAATGGATACTTTAATTAGACATGGGGATAAAAGAAGAAATATGAAGTTTTCCCTTCACTTTTCTACTTGAGAAATAGAGCATTACTGCTGCAAAAACCAGTGAGGATTGTTCAGTACTATTCCTTCATTTTTCTGATAAGAAAACTGGGGTGCAAAGAGGTGAACTGACTTGGCTGAGGTAATGCATCTTGTATAGGAGCATAGCTAGGACTCTGATGAGTGTCTTTCTCTGAGATCTTTCTTGACTACCATCCCCTACCCTCATAGCAGTATAATAAAGCAGCTCTGAAATATATACATATTTCTGTTCTTATACTTCTTATACTCTACTACAATTGTTTTTATATCTGTCTTCTCCAATAGAGAGAGTTCTTTGAGTGCAATGGCTTGGTCCTCATCTCTATAACCCCAATATCTAGCATAATGGTCACTGCATCTACATGCTTAGTGTTAATTCTTGAGAGAGATCATACTGATTGCCAAGCCTGTGCTGGTATGTTTTGATATTCAAACACTAAATATCTGAACACGTTTCTGGTTCTATAAATTTGCCATGCATCTAGTCACTCCTGGTAATTTCTGGTAATTGTTAGGGTTTTGCCATAAGTAAGGGTGCACTTGGAAAGGAGAGGAATGACTGTTGTAGAGGATGACAGTAGATAGAGGAAAGAGAATACAAGGGAAAGAGAACGAATTAGGGAAAACAGGAGACTAGAGGAGGGAGGTAGTAGATATTCCTAAGGGGGTTAACCATTATTGTTAACTATGCGCTGGTGGACTACGTGTTTTTACATACAGGTGTAACAGTAATTCTTTGTGTGGTATCATATTCATTTTACAGATGAGAAAACTGAGAAATGTTAACTGCCTTATCCAGGGTCATACAGTTACGATGTGAAGGAGCTGGAATCCAAACTCATGTCTGTCTGACTGTAAAAACCTGTATTTATCCTTATGTGCATCTAATACTCCATACTGCCTCTCATCACACAATAGGAGGTCACTGGTATTAAAAGGAATAAAACAAAAGAAAGGGTTTTTTTTTTAGAATTTGATAATTATAAGTTATATCAACATAGTATTACGGATATGCTTTACTTTCTTTTGAGACTTTCCCCTAAATTCCCCTGAGAGTTCGGTTAGCTTATTTCTGTGATGTTACCTGTGAAGTGTGAAGGTAGGTCAGAGCAGAAATTATAGGTGATAATGGTATTAATGAAAAGCAACAGCAGTATTTGAAAACATCATATTTTTGCAGACATTATCCTGCCTCATTACTGAGATGACAGAATGCCAGCTCATGCTTTCTGGAAGCCTCACCACCTTCAGTCCACTTCCTGAACCTTTGCCTCTTTCTTGGCTTTACCAAACTTGCTACCAGCCCTGTGATCCCCACCTCAGCAGGGTGCTCCTCTATTGACTGGCAAAGCTCCCATTTTTAGTCTCTTCGAAGCATATGGCAGCTCATTAGAAGTGATTTGTTGCTTTCCAGGATTTTAAAACTTAAGGATGTATTTAGTTCCTCAAAAATGAGGAAATCTTGCCTGGATCTTCAAAAATCCCATTTTAGCCATGTGTTCTGAAAATTAAAGTAATATCCATAGCAGTTGATTGTACCTAGCTGGGTAAACAATGTTTCAGACCCAGTAAAGATTTTCTAATTATCCGGTCCTCCTTTCTTGAGGCAGTCTGGCACCAGCTTTAAGGGAACACAGGAAGATGGGTCTGTCTCACCTCTCCACCCCTCAAAGGCCTTATTAAGTTACAAATTCCATCTGCTCCTAAGAGAACTCATATGGAATGAAATATTGGGCCATTTAGTGGAATATCTTGACTTGGTTTTAATACATTTTCTTATCATCCTACAAAATTCTAAAACTTTCTTAGCAAAATTTGAGAAATATAATTAGATTGATTATATTGTGGGAGCCTGCAGTGGTAGCCCTGTGGCATCTGGTCCCGTCAGATCTCGGAAGCTAAGCAGGGTCGGGCCTGGTTAGTACCTGGATGGGAGACCACCAGGGAACACCAGAAGCTGTAGGCTTGGGAGAAGGACCTGGCAACCCCTTCCCAAAAATCAATCTGCCATTGAAAACCCTATGAACAGCAGAGAAGCAATGACAATAGTGTTTCCCCTGTTGAACAGAGGGTCGCTATGAGTTGGATACCGACTCGACGGCACCTAACAACAACAACAACAATATTGTGGGATTGTTGTTGTTGGTAGGTGCGTCGAGTCGGTACCCGACTCATAGCGACCCTCATAGGGTTTTCAATGGCTGACTGTTTCGGGATTGCCTTGGGAGTGGATTGCCAGGCCTTTCTCCCATTTTTGCGGTGCTGGGAATTGAACTTGGGACCTCAGAGACTGCAGCGCAGCGCTCTACCAACTGAGCTAAGACCTGAAATAGATATAAATAAGCCATTCAGTTCATGTCTCTGCTTAGAAATCTCTACACCTAAACCCTAAATGAACAATGGCTTTTAGATTCTATTTAAAAAAGAATTCTAAAGACAGAAATTTTGTATTTCCTTTCAGTGGTCTATTTCAGTGATCAAGTATGAGTCTCTCTCATGGTCAAGAAATTCTCCCTGATGTTTGAGTTCTTTTCTAGCTATACTTTTAAGTCCAATTGATATGCACAATTTACAAGTGTTAGGCAGATGCACGGTACTGAAATTTGCTGAAAAGTATTCAGGTTGGATTACAGTGGAAACCAAATGTGCCAGCCTGCACAGATGTAAACAGAATAGGAAAATGTATAGCTAATTTCATCATGGATTTGCATGCTAAAGAGGATGAAGCAGTGTTTAGAAAGAAGAAAACAACAGGAATGGAAAGTAAAACTTATATTAATGTCATTGGAAATGAGTCAATAGAGGGTAAAGATTTTAGGGTAATAGTGTGAAATAATTGGAAGAGATAGGGCCCTCTTCAGAGACATTTGAAGGAATAGATTTTAAATTGAGAGAACAAGATTGACTACACAAAACCCATGCAATCTTCACTATGACTAGTGTACTGGGACATAGACAATGGAAGTAGATCAGGAAAATACTGACTGATTTGACAGGAGAGTGAGATACTGGTGCAGTATATAGAGAGCTAAGCAGTGCACTAATTTTCAAGCACAAGTGACATTTAAAAGGACCTCTGCTGATACTATAATTAGAGTGATGTGGCTTTGTAAGGCCTTCACAAAATTGACAACTCATATTTGAGAGGTATCCATTTTAAATGGATATTCATGTAGGCCAGGGTGAAGATCTTTCTAGAAAACAGCTGAAAACAAATGAAGAGTAGAATTTTCAAGGAGTGAAATTTGAAATACCTCTTTTGGAAAAATGAAAGCTCATGTTTAATATTAAATATTATTCATGTTTCATTCCTAATTGGAGATTCTGCCTAAGGAAAGAGAATGTTGGAATATGTGAAGAACATTCTCACCCAAGCCTGCAGCTATACCACTGTGGTATCTGATCCCCTCAGATCTCGGAAGCTAAGCAGGGTCGGGCCTGGTTAGTTCTTGGATGGGAGACAGCCTGGGAACATCAGGTGTTGTAGGCTTGGGAGAAGGACCTGGCAGCCTACTCCCCACAAAAATCCCAATCAGCCAGTGAAACCCCTATAAATAGCAGGGAAACACTAACAATACTGTTGTACATAGGGTCGCTGTGAGTTGGACACAGACTCAATGGTATCTAACAACAACAACAACAACAACATTTTCACCCAAAGTATATTTTGGGGGCTGTAAGCTGAGGAGTTTTCAATGATGAGAAGGGTGAACTTATCAAATAGATATTTCATATGCATACTTGAAATTTCAAGATCATTTTGGTAATTATTTAATGGAGCTTGTGTGATTCTGAGCCCACTGCTTCAGCTAGCATGCTTTTGTGCTAGTTTCAGAAGTTTTTAGCTGAGGCTGGCAGCTGTTACTGTAAGGATTACCAAGTAAATACTATTCTCTGTTTGGTAGAGTGATATTAGCTATTGATCTCTACCACCTCAGAAATTTTACAGCAGTGATCTCTTCCCATTCATTTCAGGATACTTCCCAGGCCTTGGAGGTTCTGATAATTGTGTGAAGTTCTGAACCTTCACTCTTCAAACCATTTTACAAGTTACTGCGGAGAGGCTAATGAGAATCCTGTGAATTTGCTGAGTTTGAACAGGAAAGCTTGAGTTTTTCATCTTAAGCTGTAAGGAAGAGATCAAGTAGCTTTATTTTTAAAAATATGTAAGTTAGATCATAATGATGGGTGTATCCAGTGAACAAAATTTTAATATTGGAGTTTGAAGTTATAAGCTCAGATCTTGGAGTGAAGGTTATTGATTTTATCTATTTTAATATTTTGCACAATAATCTGGACTTGAAATAAGAGAAATCGAGAATTAGGTAAATTCTGATCAGTATTATACCCAGAAGATGACTGTAGTTCACCTCATTAAACATTAGTACTCAGGCAGTTTTTTCAGAGTCATAGGAATCCAGAGATGAGTCAGCCATGATCTCTGCCCTCAGGAGACTTCCTGTCTGGTAGGAATGAGAAGCCACAGTCCAATATTAATGCAAAGTGGGTATGTCAAATGTAGTAAGGGGTAAACACAGAACTCCGTGAATTTAGGAGTGGATGAGATTACAGTTGAGTGCAAGTAGGGAGATCAGGTGAGGACTGACCAAAGGATCAGGTGACAGTTAAGTGGGCCTTGTCTCCAGCAGGGATCAGGCAGGCTGGACACAGGAAATGAGATTTTTCTGTTACTTTTTTTTTTTTTTGCCAGATGGAAAAGATTTGGAAGTGGTTGAGGGGAACTTGCAAAATAAAATGCTGATAAAATAGTTACCTCTTCAAGCTGAATGCTAATATTATAATGATATTATTATTTTGACACATCAGGATGGGTGTACCTCCATGGTCTCTCTATTTGAATTTTAGAGTTATTACTATAATGAATCAGAAAGTTATCATAGCCTTGTGGAACTTAAATGAATTCATTTAGTCCTTCTAGAATATCATGGTTAGATGAGAATGTGTTTTATTTTAAAAATCTTCATTTTCCCTTTGTAATCTGCTCAAGTGTCAGGCAAGAAGTTTATAGAAAAAGTCTTCATATTTCACCTAAGTCTCATAAACGACATTTCATCTTTTTCTGTTTTGGGTAGAGATGGAGATCAGCCATATGTGTAATATCCTGTAACACTTATGAAATGTTTTCTACATTTTATCTTGACTTAAATAGTCCCACTGACGTTACCTTTATTCTCAAACTTTACTCTCCATCCCCTGATGACCTTTTTCTCTGAACCTCTTTATTCCCACTCACTTTCCCACAAATGTTTAGCGTGTATCAGCCATTATTCTAAATGCTGCAAGGTATCAGCCTTCCTTCCTCCACAACACTGATGTGTACCTTCCTGGTACCATGGTAATGGGACCACATGACCAATATAAGGACTATATAACATAAATGAAGGGTGTACCTTTGAACATCACACTTTTAATGACTTTTGTGAAAATGAACCATGAGTGTCATTGGAAATACTAGATTTCTTGTCTATTTCCAATTGACTTCAGCTTCTTTAGGAATGTGATCAGCATTCATATTCCTGCAGACTATCAGCATGCATACTTCAGTATTGTTTTTTGTTTGGTATGGCCACATCAGTTGGTTTATGTGAAGATTGTCTACCTTGTAGCTCATCTTCCAGTCCATTACCCTTCTCTATCTGTGTGCTGTGTGGGAGGAACTCCATGAAATCTTTTAGGAAGCAAGGCTTTGATGGATTTTTCAAAGATAACAAGTTCTTCCTGTTTGTTCCCTGCCCTCCCTCCTTGGCTCCAACCTCTTCTCTCATTCCCATTCCATATTTCCTTACATGCTCCCAAACAAGCACAAAGTCAGTGACCATGAAGTGTCATTAGATTCTGGTTTAGATTTGAGTCTGAACTAATTTTGAATTCTTGGCTGCCATTAATGTTTTCATAATAATTATTGGCAGAATCTCTCTTTACCTTTGTTTTTATTAATACTGACCACAGAAACGATTTCTCTTTTTTTCTATCACCTCATGTATTTGAAATGACATCCATTCTCTCTTCCTTCATTGAAGTGGCAGCACTGATTTTCTTTTGTTAATCTCTGTGTCCACTTAGAAGAGCAACACAACAACAATGACAAAAAACCAACCACAGCTCTGTAAGTAGCTGTTTCTTTTGTGTCTTCTGAATAATACAAATTTCCTTTCTTATGGTCAACTTATTTTGTACATTAATAGAGGCAGGCACAAAAGAAATAAGCCTAAAATATTAATCCTGATTCTGACTCCCATCCAACAAATTAGGCACACTGCATTGTGCTTTTCTCAGTAAATGGGCAAAATCCCAAGGATTAACTCATTCTAGCTTGGAAAACAGTCCTTTCTTATTCTCGAGCGTGACTTATGAAAAATTTCCTGTTTGTAGATATGTGCCTGTACTCACTGTTGCAAAAGATCTTTCCTTCAGATTTGAAAGCCCTGAGCTGGAGAGCTGTCATGGAAAACAGGCAATGGAGAAAGTATCCTAGTATCATTCCAATTTAAAACAAGTTGTTCTATTTATGAAACTATTATATAGGCAGTTGGATTTCTGCATTAACTAAGTACATGTACAATAGTACCTGAAATTGAGGGTATATGCAATACACAATTCATATGATAAGATAGTCTTCCTGAATAATAACAATTAGGAGAGGGAAAGAAATCTTCAAGCAGGAACCAGGTTTTAAGATTTTTTTAAAAAAAGATATCTATGCCCAGTCTAAAGTAAGAAAAGATAAAATATATCTATTGGGGAAAAAATTAAAAATACTTCTTAGTATAAATGGCAAACTGTAAATAAATGCCAAGTATGTGGTATCACATGTAATTATGTAATTTCATCTTAAAACATTTTATAGGTTTTGTTTGCTGGATGTCTGTTGCCTCTGTTTTTACCATTTACATATACTCAGTGTATATGCATGTATTCATATAATTTGGTTCTATAGATCCACATAAATTATTTTGACTTTTTCTTTGGTATGTGGCAGAGGTCACATACCAAAGATTTCAAAATAAAGAACATTTAAGGTATCAGTCTCAGAAAAAAATCTGTTATCTATTAGTTCTCATAAGGAGCAATTTGGATAATGGGAGATTCTGAGTGAGCTCTATGGGCAAAGCTGGTTTAGGTGATGAAGTTTTGTGTCATAAAATGATTTCAAAGCTAGAGATATTGATTGCTCAAATTCTTCATCTGTAACTCATAGGCACAAAAACCGTGTAGCATGCATTTATTAGGGCTGGTTAAACTATAAAAACAAAATATTCTAGAGGCAGTGAGAAGAAGAATGTAAAAAAAAATAAAAGGAGCTATTTCTCAGGATTTCTGAAAGAAGGGCAGTTTTGCAGAACTGAGTGAATTCTGTCTTTTTATGTTGGATATCATTCTGGTTCTCATCCAGACTGGGTCACAAGTTCAGTATAATAAATTTATGATGACTGTGAAACCAAACCATCCCTTCAGGTTTTTGGAGAGAAATATGGAAAGAGTAGTGGAGAAAGCAAATATGTACTTTCGTTAGCCCTGTCTTGGATAAAAGAGGTAAATATTAGAGTATTCATCATTTACGTCAGAAGGGTGACATTGGAAAGAAGATCTCTGACAAGAAGTCTCCAGCAGCTCCTGAAAGAAAACGTAAGATTTTGAGGTCCAGTGTATCATTGTGGTGGAAGAGGATTATTTCCATATGTGTCAGGGTTAGCTTGTATTTGAAGTTATTTAAAAAGAAAGCAGTTGGACCTCATTAATTCAAAATTCTGTTAATTTGTAAACAAGATTGCCTGAGGGAGCTTTTAAACTGCTTAAGAGAGTAAACTTTTCAAGCACTTTAGAAGTAGGGCCTGGTATACTAATTTCAAGCAGTTATTTGCATGTGAGACAAAAATTCTTGCTAGGTATCATTTTGTTCAGTTCACCCTAGCTATGGTATGTACAGTAATCCCTCTTTAAGTCAGAATTCCCTTCATCAAAATTATAGCCCATGGAGACCTGCACCTATGTACTTTCCCCACCATCTCAAGAATTTGGGATCAAGATTATACAGATCTCCACTCATTCCATATAGTGAACTGGAGAGTGTTATTGAAGGACCCAAAATCAAATGCTTGGGTGGAAGGTTGCATAAAAAAAATGCTTTTTAATCTTCTGTTTGTACGATGGGAAAATGAATTTCGAAGGATCTCATTAAAACAATGAGGGAGGAAGATCCTAGAAAGTTTGTAGTCAGCAGATAATGGTAATTGATGATTAATTGTACAGCATTCTTTAGGGCTTATTACCGAACACAATTGATATTCTTCTTACTTAATGTGCTGTCTATTGTTTTGTTTTAGCAAACATTAACAAATATGTATGAGTTCTCTTATTTCTATCCACAGTTTCCTGAATTCTAGGGAGTGTGACACTGTTCAACTCAAGAGAGAATTCTTTTTTTCTTTAACTGTCAACTTAGATTTTTATTTATTTATTTATTTATTTATTTATTTATTTATTATCTCCCTTTCCTAGTAAATGATGATGAGGTACAGAGTAATACCCCATTGGCTTTTTCCATTATGCATCCTTTACATCATTTCTGGCAACATTTTCATCAGCCCACAAGGTTTACGGAGCCTTATGGCTAATAAGTAGTCAAACTCAAATGCTTATTTGGGTTATAGTCCCCTATTTTTCCAATGTACTCATGAAGTTGCACTGTTTACATTGAGATCAGCCTCTCCCCATTCATCCCTCCACATTGACCCCTCCCCATACCACCTTCTGGAATTCAAGAGAGAATTCTGAGGGAACCCAAGGTCCTAAGTATTTATGTCTAGCTACTTGGCACCCACAGTGATCACAGATTGGCACATTCTATTCCTGAGCATCTGAGAAGTGGGTTCCCTTTATCTAGTTCTTTTATTCTTGTGCAAGGCTGAACTTTTCCTACACTTTCCTCATCTTTGGTGGAAGAAAAGCTTTCTTCTGAACCCTTATTTTCTGCTCTCAGCCAGGCACATTGTTGCCTCAAGCCTAATTCACGTTATATTGAGCCAGTAAGACCAAAGAGTTTGCACCTATATGGTCCTCATACTTTATTTTGGACCTTTTGTCTTTTTCCTCACAATTTTCATCTCATTCTAGGCCTGATTGCCCTTTCACTATATCTAGTAGATTATTACGTCTCAACTTGTGTTTCTCCCAACCAATACCTTATCTATTCCAAATTAGCATATATAAGCAAAGTCATTTGTCTAAACATGGAAAGCAGCATCCTATTCCCTCCAACTAAGGATGTGAGAAGAATGTAAAAAGGGAACTTTGTATTTCTGCTCCTTCTACAAGCTCCCTGGTTTCTGAACTGGGACCCTCTGGCCTTGGCCCTAGAGGATTTATTTTTCCTATAACTCTTTCCAGAAGGCAGCAACTCCACTGACTGATTTTTGAACTAAACATGTTGGGAGAGTATGGTGTATAAATGGGACCGAATATTTAAGATCACAATTGTTCTTTATATGCTGTGTCTCTTGTAAATTAATCATACTTTTCCCCACTTTCCATAAAATGAGAGTACAGGGAGGTGGAAAGAATCAGAGGGTTTAGTGAAATATGTCTTGCCTCCTTGTGAATGGGAAGAAGTTTTGAGTTTTTCTTTCCTTTTCCTTTTTTTCTTTTAAAGCAAAATGGATTTAACAAGTAAAGTTTCACAACAGCTATGTTCAGTCTCCCATTGACCTAGGGCCCCTGTACAACCATCCTTGGGTTTGTATGTTTAGTGACCTCCTCATGATTTTTCTTATGGAGAATAAGTATGATCTACCTCACCAGGGAGTACCCAGTTGTGAGTTTTCTTGTCAGCTTTATTGAAGTATAATTGAACAATAAAAATGACACACATTTAAAGTGTATAGAGTGATAATTTGACACACATAAATTAACCATCACCTCACATAGCTACTTTTTCCTGTAATTAGAAATTCTTAAGATCTATGTTTTATCAAATTTTCTGTATTATTAATTATAGTCACCATGATATATATTAGATCACCAGAATTTATCTTGTAACTGAAAGCTGGTACCCTTTCTCCAGCATTTCCCATTCTCCTCAAGCTTCTTCCTCCCCATCATCAGTCATATTTTTAAGGTTCTCCTGGACTTAAAAGTCATAGTCAGCTTGTTTTGCCTCACAGGTGTGTTTTGCCAACCATAGTCCCTCTCTTGAAAGGTGTATGGATTACTCTTGCTTTCTTGTGATGATTGTCTTCTGTGAGATCTATTATTTAGGGCTTCATATCTTACTGAAAGGATGTATAAACTAAGGAAACATTAATGGTAACAGCCATAAAGTTCATATACTATGAAGATACTAACTGACATAAAGGATAGGGGAAAAGGTGTAATGAAATATAGCAAAAATGGCTTTGTAGGAGAAACTCTTTCATACTAGGAAATACATAGTTGCCACCAAAGCTTTCCAGATTAAAAAAATACTATCTAGATTTACATGAGAGCATAGTTTGTGTAGTTGTGTATTGTTGTATAACAAATCACCACAAAACTTACTTGATTAAAACCGTAATAACAATTTATTATCTCATGGTTTCTGTGGGTCATGAAGTTGAGAATGTCTCTGTTCAATGATTCTGGCTGGAGGTCAGCTGTGGGCTGGGGCTGCAGTCATTTGAAGGCTTGTGTGAGGCTGGAGAATCTACTTCCAGTTGGCTCACTCACATGACCAACAACTTGGTGTTGACTGTAGGCAAGTGGGAGTCTCAGTTCCTCTCCACATGAGCTTCTCCATAGTTTAGTTCAGCTGGAATTTTCTTACAGCGTAGCAGTTGGCTTTTCTCAAAGTCAGCAATCCAAGAGACAAAAGTGAAAGCTGCAATGCCTTTTTTGACATAGAATCAGAAATCACACATAATCACTTCTGCTGTATTTTATTGGGCACACAGGGCCAGGCCTGTTTCCTTGAGGAAGGGGGCCACCCAAGGACATGAGTACAAGATGTGCATCACTGGAGGCTGGCTACCACATTATCCATGTGAAGGAGGAAAAATCCTTTTAAGTACTAAAAATAGGAATAATAATAATAACAATAATAGTAGCCACTACTTTTCTGCTGAATCAATTTCTGTATAGAAACTCCTTATGTAATTTCTCTTCTCCTTTTCTTCTTTTTTCGTAGCCTGTATGTGGTCTGTTACTTTCACTGATCTCTTCCTTCAGTCAGTCCTTTCCTTAGGGGCTTATCCTTGGTTCTTACTGTGTACACTTTACCTGGGTATCCTCACAGGTGCCTGCTGCTCAGGACCCAGCTGTGTTTCTTCAGCCTAAACTTCTTTTATTACAGACACCTGTCTCTAAAGGCATTGCAACCATATTATGATGAAAACATAACTGATCACTTTCCTCTCTAAGCCTGATCTTCCTGTACCCCATTTCTGGATGAATGACTTGCCTCATCATTTGACTGAATTCCTTGAGAGGGCCAACTTCCCTATGACTACCTTGATGTCTGACATGAAGTTGATATTGGAGTGTTTGCTGAGTAAATGTGTGCATTGTGAAATCTCCATCTCTGGGTATCCTTATTCTTTTGGGGGTAGCAGAATACCAAAAATAAAGCTGACAAAAATGTATGAAAACTTTGATAGAAGAATTTTTTAAAAATATAAGTAAGGTATTAGGGTAAAATGAACTAAAATAAATGAATGCATAGATAAAAAAAATCTTGTGGTTGTTTTGAGCACTTATTTATGAGCCAGAGAGAATGCCTGAGAGTCCTTGTCAACTATTACCTGAAGTCTCAATGCCCAATACTGCCAAAAGGGGCCCATAATCATAGGTATCATTAGGATGGGAACAAAGTCCATTATTAGATATCCTGAAAATGTTGCCTATGGCAACCATCCCTTGCTCCAATCCTAGCAGAACTTTTGACCTATACTGTGCACATAGTACACTGGTTCTGAGAAGCTTAGACTAAACCTCTGTCATCAAAGGAAGGAAAGGAGAGAGTAGTGATGATGATGATAAAGGTAGTAGTTAATACCTACTCTTTTTTCCTATATGTACTGAGTGGGTCTGTATACATTATCTCATTTAATCCTCACGAACAACCTCATGCTACTATATTTAACCTCATTTTAGAGATGAGGGAACAGGCTTTCAAGATCACACAGTAAATAAGAGAAGAATTCATGTTGAGACTGAAGTCTGTCTGACTCAAGATCTCTTTTTGGCTCCATCCCTACCCCTTATCCCCTACCCTCACATACCTTAATGGGTTCTTGTATGCTTTCTGGAAGGAGATAATCCTCCCTAGAATCACCAAGTTAGAAGGAATTTGGAGGTTATATATGTAGCCTATTAATCTACATTTGCTAGATATAAGATACTGTACCTTCTGCTGTTACTTTGATGTTCTAATTTGAAGCTCTCAACAGCTCTGTGAAGTACCTATGAAAGCCATTATCACTACTTATGAGTAAATAAGGACTCAGACAGCTAAATGACTCTCCAGAAGTTATCCAGTTAGCTTGTGACAGAGCTGAGACTACAATCTTCGTCTCCTAATACCAAGTTCATTGTTTTTCTTCTGTTTTAGTGTTCAGAGTTATGAGTATAAAGCCATATTTCTAATTAGCCAGTAGAATCACATGCCTATTCTAAGATATCTCAAATAGTATCAGGTTTTTAGTTTGTAGAACAAAGGACCAGTACTAGTCACGTGGTTGAGAATTACCCCCAATTCTTGATGACTCATTTACATTCACCCAAGTGTCCCTTTGAGTCTTTTAACTTGTTTCTTTTTTTCTTAGCTTTTTTGAGGTATAATAACAAAATATATATGTTTAAGGTATACAACATGATGAATATATATATGTATATATATATATATATGTATATATATGAAATAATTACTGTAATCAAGCTTGTTTAACTAAGTCTATTATACCAGTGTTCCCACACCTTCTTTATAAAGGTCCTGGGTTCTCCTCTAAGATGTGCTTTAGTACCACTTCTTCCCACAAGGAGGAGCAAGCAATACTCTGGTGGCCAGGAAATGAAACAAAGGAATAAAAGATTGTGATAAATCCTGTTTCCTTTCTGGTTTGTTTTTCTAGTAAGATCTTCCCAGGATAGTGTAAGAAAGGAGAAGCAGATGGAGTTGATGCTGATGGTAGTGTGTTTGTGTGTGTACATGGGATGAGGATGGGTGACTTCCATCCAAAAAACTTGACCCTGAGAGATAAAGCCCTTCTGAACAACTAGGCAGCACTAAGTTCTCATCACCTGTTTCTTTCTCCTATTAGGATTTTGTCCTAAAAAGCTGCCTTCTCACCACTGTGCGTGGGAATTGGGTCAGCTGTTGGCTGAAGTTGGCTCCCTTAGCACTGGGTCAATAATTTTGTCCCATCAGCACATTGGAGCTGCTTCTACCACCCTCCACTAAGAAAATTAAAGAGAACCTAGTAAAAAGGTTTCTACTGGTTTCTTTGCAGAGGTGGGTAGATATTGGGGGAGAAGATACTACAGGGTTAGGTCCTTTAGCACTACTTTAGCTTTAGCAAACCTGTACTTTAGTTAGACCAGGAGCAAGAAGATTGCTGTGGCTTCGACAGAAACTGCAAACTTCTGACTCCACATTGGAAAAATAAGTTTGGCCAATCTCCAGGAGTATGTATAAGGAGTGGGGAGATGCAGGCTTTTTCTCTATATAAAAATTAATTAAACTACTGTCTTAATTTACACCCTGTAGACCTTTTTTTCTATCAGAAATATTTAAGAAATGTTCGTGTGATAATAACTTTCAAACATAATATTTCCAAATGTCAAGTTAATGTGTTCAGGGACCAAACAGACTCAAGTACTCAGTATGAAACTCACATCACATCTGTTTCCACAAGTACTTTTGGGACCCTTTGAGGCAAAGACAGTAGGGGACCTTAACTTATTTGCAAGACATGGAGGAGACAATGTGAACTTCCCACCTACCTCCTTTCCTCTGTAAAAGTGGAGATGAGAATTTCTCAGAATAGCCTATTATTTCATGCAAAAAACAAGTTGTGAGTCATGTTAGATGCATAAATAGAAATATTCATTGGTGAAAAATGGGGTTACTTTTTAGGATGGAGAGAAGAGGCTATTAAAATGATATATTTTGAATAATATAACCCCCAGCTAAGATGTAATTACTGAATTTTTTAAAATAGTAAAGCAATAATCCAGCAATTCTAAAAATCTGTTCAGCATTCCGTAGGCATTTAAGAATTACTGTTTGTTTTTTGGAGTGGAAGTAACATCTTTTGCAGCTAGTTTTTGGAACATGGCCACTGCTGAATAAAGGATTCCAGTCGAGCATTATATTTCTTCTGTATAATTGCACTAAAAGAATACATTGGCATATCGTATGGTTTATAATGAGCTGGAAATAAAAATAAAAAAATGTCACAAACCCTCAACAATGAATTAGTTATTCTGAATATTTTATTTTTCTAACAGTGATACTATGTGAATTGAATAAAATGTTAAAAAGGCTTGTTGGAATTTATTCTGGGACTTAAACAAAAATTCTCCCAGGTACAGAACTAGTAAGTGACATAAAGTTTTTAATTGTTCCAAGGAGTTCTTTCACAAGGCAGTTTTGCTTCTGTCTAAACTTGACCATGAAGACAATAGAGGTTCTGTCTAAACCTGCCCTTGAAGACACATTGGGTTAGATCTCAAACTGTACTTTTATCACTGTCACCCCAAATCAGATACCAGTGAGTTTTTGTGACCCGGAGGCCCCAGTTAACACTAGCATAGTTAATAACAATTGTCAAAAACATATACAGTTACTATATAACAATGAATAGCTTAAGCAACAACAGTTCTTTAAGATGTATGCCATAGGTTCTTTTCTATTTCCTAATTCTTCCTATGTATTTTTTCAGTCTAGCCAGGAAGTACAGACTGTGAAGAACTGTGAATGGCCTGGGACTTTTACCATACTTGTAAACCAGCAAGTTAGCCTGAGACAGTTTCTTGGATACTGGGAGTAGGCACAAGACTCCAAGATAAGAGAGGAAGATCTGTTTTTTAAAATAACAGTAGCAGTAGCAAGGATATAAGCATTTATGCCTTGATTCTCTGCTCCTGTACCCACAAAATGATGCAGAGAGGGTCACACGATATCTTCACAGCCATGGATTACATTGCAGGAGGGGGAACCTGAGTGTAAGGAAGTCACATTTTTTATAGTAAGAAATACGCATGCCAGTCCTCTGCTTCAGAGGGTGACAGTAGTCATCCTTACTTTATAAGGCAAAACTGCTCTTTACTCCAGAGTGAGACACTATCTTCCAAGGCTAATGGTTCTACAATATCATTGAAAAGGTATTCCAGAACTTCTGTTCACAAGACCTACAAAAACATGAGATCCACTGAAAACTGTTTCTCAGTGTAGACTGGGGCCAAGATGATGCCTAAAGAGCTGTTGGCCCCATCCATCCTTAGGAGGTGCTGCTGACAGGACAAAGCACCATAGTCATCACCATCTTTACTATTACTTTTTTTTCAGTACTGGGTGGTTGAACCTAGGGCCTAACACATGCCAGCTACTGTGCTGTACCTCCAGCCCCTTTTCTATTTTTTATTTTGAGACAAGGTCTCACTAAATTGTACAGGTTGCCCCTGGCCTTGAACTTGTGATCCTCATGAGTCACTGGGATTCCAAGTGTGGGCCATAATACCTGGCCTTGCTATTGCTCTTATATGGAAGAATTTGTTTATGAAATTAATTCATCTCTCCAAAAGAAAATGTCTGTACGCCATACCTGACTCCATGGTTAGGGAAATTAGGGGCAATGTTTCTTGGGCACTATCATTTGGCTTGTGACCTGAGGTTGTGGGCTCCAGTGGTCTAAAAGTTAACATGCTAATTTGATTTTCTACCATCCCCCATTTTTAAAAATGCCTTGTCTGATGTTTAATGTAGCCTCAGATCAGAGAATCAAAGCTTTGAAGGGAAAGACCATTCTTCTGGAAGAAGAGATGTGGAATTTGAAGCTTGGGCCAACTCCTAGTTCCTAAAGAAAAATCAGTCTCCAGACATAGCCTTTAATAAGCTTCTGGGCCAAAGAAGCTGAGGCCAGCCAAATGATTTCTGTCTGCCACATTTTTCTTCATATAGGTAGATTAAAAAAAAAAACTAAGCTCTCCAATCCGAAATTAACAAAAACATTGACTTGTGGTGTTATATCAGTGTTTAAAGTCTAAAAATGATATCTTTAAATCTTCTTTTGCCCTAAAAACACTTTTCTTTTGTTCCTCTCTTGTGTAATTCTAGGAATTCTAACTTGAGAGAAGTCTGTTTTGCCAGATTACATTTCATACACTCTTAAAGTTGCAAGGGATTTTAAAGTCCTGCAGGCCAGGCTGAACCCCAGAACTAAGTCCATGCAATAGCCCCTTGCCAGAGAGTCATTATTGTTCCATTTACAAAGGTAGGTAGGGCATTAGAGCCCTGGAGTGGGTGAAGTTTTGGATCTCTTCTAGGCTGTACTGTTGATTGTCTATGAGACTTTGTGGATATCACTTGTCTTCTAGCTTAAGATCAGTTAGTGTTCTACAAGCTCTGAGTTGTCTCTAGTGGTCTCTAAGTTCTAGAACATGTAACTGTTTGAACTTTTTGAAAGCATGATTCTTATACCCCTGGTAACAGAAAGAACACATGTTTATTTTAGAAAAAAATAAGGAAATACAGATTTGAAAAGAATGATATCTAATCCTATTACCAATTTGAATTCATATTTTATTTTATTTTATTTATGTGTGTCTATATCTGTATGTGTAATAAAGTTGGGGTAATATTGTTCTGTAAGCTCCCTTTTTACTTAACAATATAGCATGTACATCTTATAGCAATTGAACTTTATCCTGAAGCTAGTGGAAGCCACTGAGGGACTGAAATTGTCCTATAAGTCATCCCTCTTCACATCAGAGGAAAAGACAAAAGCACTTTCATACAAATTTGAGTTTAACTCATTCCATTCTTTACTGCTTTCTGTGCAGAAAAAGAACAGTTTATACCTGGGCATAGTGGTGCCTACCTGTGATCTCAGTGACTCGAGAGGCTGAGGCAGGGGGATTTCAAATTCAAGGCACACCTTGCAACCTAGCAGGACTTTGTCTCAAAATAAAATGAAAAAGGGCTGGAGGAGTAGCTCAGTGGTAGAGCACTTGCTTAGCATGTATAAGTCCCCGGGTTCAATCTCCAGTATCCCCCAACCCCCCAAAAGCTCATGTATCTTCATTAAAGGTGAGAATCATAGATTATTCTAGAAGACAGTTTAGACATTTTAAAATGTCATATTATTAGCACTTGTGTGTATATATTTATCTGTTATGAAAACAAATTAGAATGTCATATTTTAAGGTATTAATTATATGGAGACTATTTAATTACATTCTAATCAAAACTTGTTGTTTCCATTGTATTGGGCCCAACTCATAGTGACCCTATGTACAGGAGCATGAAACACTAACACTGTGCTGTGCACATGATTTTTTCCGGTTTGAGCCCATTGTTGCAGACCTTACATTTCTTCTCATTCTGAATCATGCCACATCAGCAAAAGGAGGTCCCAGGGGCTCTACTCCATTCCCATCATCAAGGTTGACTCTTCTTTGAGGAGCCAACTCTTCCCTGGTTGTTTCTTGAATGCCTTCTAGCCTCAGGGGCTCATTTTCCCTGCACTGTATCTGACAATGCTACTCTGCTATTCATAGAGGTTTCAGTGACTAATTGTTGGGGGAGTGGGCTGCTGGGTCCTTCTCCTTAGTTTGAGTCTGGAAGCTCAGCTGAGCCCTGTCCACCATGGGTGTCCCTGCTGGTATCTGAAATACCAGTGACATAACTTTCAGCATCACAACAACATGCCCCCACAGCATGACAAGCTGACAGACACATGAGGGAATCAAAACTGTCAACTACAGATATCAAGTCTTATAGTCCCCAGCTCGGATATTGAAGACCATTGAGCCAATTTTTAGTAGCAGTTGGGTCAATATTACAAAGCAACTTTTAGTGCCAAATTCATTTAAGATTATTCCATTCATATACATTCCGAAAGATCTGAGGTAGAGTACAGAATTGAACTTTATAAAATATAGGACCTTTAATTAAAATCAAGGACACCAAGTAAAGGAACCAGAAAGTATGGATGCCATAGAGTAAGTGGACAAGCCAATCTAAATTTGTTTCTTAGCAACAAAAGTAAACAGGAAAATACATTGGTTTGCATCATTTCTATTGTTGCTAAAAATTATGTATGCTTCTTTTCCTCAAGCAAAATTTATCCTGAAATTTGTTATATGCCTCCTCATGTGAGAGATAATGAGTTACAGTAGAGCTCTTCAACTACAATTTTGCAAAGGAACAACAATCCCACTGAAATGGATAATTCCTGTAGTGACTTTATACATAAGGAATGAGAGTGTAATATTAAAGCATAATTTAGTTTAGACATTTCTTTGGAAACTGAGATAATATGGTCTCAGTACTTAGGTTTCTGATAATGTAATTCAATACAGAAACAGAACTTGGAAAATGTGAAGGATTATCTAGCTACCATGCCTACATGATTCTTTCTCAAGTGTTGGGTGCCTAAAGCTAAACAATGACTTATATCTTTCATAGGAATCACACTAGAAACCTTGGTCCAATAATTTCATGACCCAGGGTCTAGACAAACCTATGTTTGTAATCCTTTTTTTCTTGAGGGACTAGGGATTGAAGCCAGAGCCTTGCACATGCTAGTCAAGCATTGTACAACCGAGTTATACCCTCAGCCCTCCATGTGTTTTGAATAGACATTCAATGAAGTTTGGTTGAGTGAATAGCTTACCAACTCTTTCTACCTTCTTAATATTCTCTCTCTATTAGAATCACCTTACATGAATCTTTTTATGTACTGCCTGACTTCTCTTATTTAACCCTCAGTGATCTTCCTTCCTTCCCTTTCTTTTTCCCAGTTCTGCCCTGTGCATTGGGCATCTGCCATGTTTCTGGACAACAGCGGTCATGAGAATTCAAATGCAATTGCATTTCAAAAATAACTCCTACCATAATTATAAAAATAGGAAATTATCATTAGTATGGACTGATAAAATTATGAAACAAATACAACAGAATCCTATGCAGCTCTTAAAATGATGTTGTTGAAGATTTAATGACATGAGTAAATATCCATGATTAATTTTAAGTAGGAGAAATGTGTGTGTGTGTGTGTGTGTGTGTATTCTCCTGGCTGATTAATCTACACAGATATATATTATATATTACATATATATACACATACATATATACATATATATATATATATATATATAGAGAGAGAGAGAGAGAGAGAGAGAGAGAGAGAGAGATTATCTGTCTATCAAGACAGAGAGACATATACACAGAAACAGGCAGACAGACATGGACCCAAAGAGCATATTAGAGGTGTTTTTTTTATTTTGTACTTTCTGTTATATATTTTTAATTTTTTCTGAAATAAATGTGCATTATTTTCTCTTAAACAAAAGACATGAAATGTGACACAACTTAGCATTGAATACAGTGCCCTTCAGTATGTGATCACTTCATATTCCTTTGGCTTCTGTTTTGATCATTCCCCATCCATTGGTATATGCATTGCAAAATCCAGCCACATAGGGCCACTTGAATTTCCACAAATGCTCTCAGATTTCCTGTACCAGATTGTGAGCTCCTGGTGGCAGGTGGCTCAGTTGCAGCAGCCACATTTGCATCTTTTCTTTTCTCTTTTCTTTTCTTTTCTTCTTTTTTCTTTCTTTCTCTTTTTCATTTCCTTCCTTCCTTCCTTCCTTCCTTCCTTCCTTCCTTCCTTCCTTTTTTTTCCTTTGCAGTGTTGGGGAGTTGAACCCAGGGCCTCGGACAGGCTAGGCAAATGCTCTACCACTGACCTGCACCCTAGGCCACTTTTAAATTTTATTTTGAGACAGGGTCTCGCTGAGTCACTCAGGCTGCCTTTGGCCTTGATCTTGTGATCCTCCTGCATCCAGCCTCTTGAGTCACTGAGATTATAGGCATGTGCCTTGGCTCCTGGCTTCTACCCACATCTTCTGTACTTAGTGTAGTGCCTGGCACTTAGCAGGTGCTCAGTGCCTGTTGATGGCCAATGTATCATAATTTTCCCAATTTTAGTCAAGCCCTCTGTCCTCCTTCCCAGTAAGTAGTGTGCTTCTGCCTTCTCACTTCCAAATCACTGACAGGGTCTTGTAATTGAAATAAAAAGAGGCATTTTAATTCTCAAATGATGAGCCTGACTGCATACAGCTCATGTGGACTTGGGGATAGTAACTGAACACGTGCAGTTTTTGTTTAACCATTACACACACACATACATACATACATATACATACATACATACATACATATTGTTGTTGTTGTTGTTGTTAGGTGCCATCGAGTCGGTATCCGACTCATAGCGACCCTCATAGGGTTTTCAATGGCAGATTGATTTTTGGGAGGGGGTTGCCAGGTCCTTCTCCCAAGCCTACAGCACCTGGTGTTCCCAGGCGGTCTCCCATCCAGGTACTAACCAGGCCCGACCCTGCTTAGCTTCCGAAATCTGACGGGATCGGATGCCACAGAGCTATGGCTGCAGGCATACATACATCTATACATATGTATATACATATATACATATGTATATGTACATATGTATATACATACATATACATACATACATATATATGTATATACATATATATGTATATACGTATATACATATATATGTATATATATACACATATATACACACACACATATATACATATACATATATATACATATATATGTGTGTATGTATGTATATGTATGTATGTATTCTTGCCCTTATACATTCTTTGACCTCTAATCAGTCTCATTCCTTGTCTACATCATGAAAGTACCCCTTCATTTTAGAACTTACCTTGAACACAACAAGGAGATGATCCAAAGACATCCTAACTGTAAAAACCCCACAAGATCCATTTGTCTACTGAAACAAGAAAACTGCCTCATTTTTCCCCTCAAAGTGAAATCAGTCCTTGCAGATCTCAGAAGATTTAAACAGCACCACCTAATTAATTTTTCTGGCCAATTCTATTTCAAAAACAATAATTAAGCATGGTCCTCTGTAGCATCTATTCTTTCTTTTCCCTAAGGATATATTTTGTATTACTTCTTTTTGCCTTTGCTCAGCATTTTGGCATATGTGAGTTTTCATTAATGATTCTGAATGCAGGCAAAGGCAATGTAGTAGGAACAAACACAAATCAAGGCTGCATAAATTAATAATCTTTTTAGTACTATTGTCCTGCATGCCTTTAGAAATTAATTTTAATACCAGGAAACAAGTACAAGAACTCCTCCTTCTCTAACTACTGTAACTAACTGAAATTTCCTTTGGCAATCTTGTGAATGATAAGAGCTCTTTTTAGCCTATATTTAAGTAACAAGTATATGGATTTATATGATGACAATGGGGAAAAAATGAATAGATAGAAACCAGCCACCTGTGTTAATCAGTAGAGTATGTGGGAAAGTGAGGCATAAGTTATGACAAATAGATCTTTCCCCGTTCTGTCTTTTTTCTGACTAATTGCGTGTAGGAATGTCTCCCTCTGAATCTTAAGGAATTTCTTCAGAAAATATCAGTGAATAAGTACTTCAGGTAGGTTTATTAAGCTGGGCATGGTGGTACCCACTTATAATCCCAGCACTTTGGAGACTGAGGCAGAAGGTTCAAGGCCAGGCTGGGCTACACAGTGAAAACTTCTCTCAAAAAACCAAAACCAAAAACCAAAACAAACAAAAGTCTTAAGTGCATGTGGAGAGTGAGAACATCTTTGAGCTTTTTCCCTAAGAGTTTGTTGGGCTTCTTGGATGTGTAGGTTGATGGGTTTTTGATCAAATTCGGGAACTTTTTGGCCACTATTTCTTCAATAATCTCTCTGCCCTTTTCTCTTTTTGTTCTCCTTTTGAGACAATGATTATGTATGTGTTGGTATGATTCATAGTATCCTATAGGTCTCTGAGGTCCTGTTTATTTTTCTTTATATTTTTGGTTTGCAGCCAGGTGATCTTAACTGATATATCTTCAAGTTTACTGATTGTTCTACCCACTCAAATCTGCTCTTGAGCCCTTCTAAAACTGAATTTTTATTTCACTTATTTTATTCTTCAACTCCATATTTTCTGTTCAGTTTTTTATATATCTCTTACTGCTTTATTGACATTCTCTACATAGTAAAACATCATTCTCATAATTACCTTAAGTTCTGTAGACATTATTTCCTTTAGCTCTTTGGCCGTATTTAAAATAGCTAATTCAAAGTCTTTGTCCAGTAGGTCCAATCTCTGTGCTTTCTTAGGAACAGTTTCTGTTGATTACTTTTTTCCCCTTGAGTATGTGCCAGGCTTTCTTGTTTCTTCACATGTATTTTGAATTTTTGGTTAAAAACTGCACATTTAAAATAGTATTTTGTGGCTACTCTGGAAATCAGATTTCCCCCTCCTCTGTCTATGTTGTTGCTACTTGTTTTAACTGTATTTGTTTCATGAGTTTTCTGAACTCTGTAATGACTGTATGTGACCACTGAAGACTCTGCTTGGTTAGCTTAGCAGTCAGTTAATGAGTAGACAGAGATTTCCTTACATGCCTAAAACTAAGAAATTTGCGATGTTTGCTAAGGGGCTCAATGTATTTGCTGGGACATTTCTTCACCACTTAATAGTCAGGCAGTTGAGAGCTCTGCCTTTTCCATCACTTTTGCTTGCATAGAATCTCAAGGTCAACCATAAGACCTTAGTCCCTTCTTGGTCGGGTCTTTCCTGAGCAGGAGCACAACCTTACATATAGATATGACCTTCTACATTTCTAAGAGTATGCCTAAGATTTTCAAAGCCTTAGTGACTACCTCGTTCCAGTTTTCTCTATTAAGCTGTATCCACCAGTTTAGGCAGATATCAAGCTAAAACCCAGGTCAATAATATTCTTTGTGAAATGCCCCAGGGAAAACGCATTCCACATGGAGTGCACTTCAAATCAGGTCAAAAATGGACAGCATTGTAAGTTGGGTCTTCTAGGAAACCTCCAAGCAGGTCAAATAATGGAATGATAATTCTTTTGAGAGTGAAGCTTTGTGAGATCTCTGTTTCCATTCTGCTCTTTCAGGTAGCTGTCTTGCTGCATAAGTAAGCCTACTACAGGGCTAGAGAGCAGGAGATAGATCTAGATCAAGTTAAAAATACACAAAGTTCATTATTCTTGCCAACGTTGTGCCATATTTCTTGAAAAGAAAAATGCTCCTTTGGTTGCTTCAAGCATTTGATTAATTTCCAGAATTCATACAAATATGATTCTCATCATTTTTACTAGTTTTTATGTTGCTTTATTGGAGGAGTAATTTTTTAGGAGCCTTTACTCTTTCATTGTTACTGCTGTCACTCTCCATTCTTAACATACCTACATCATTATCTATAAAATGGGTCTGTTGTAGACAAGTTGTCATTTACAATATTTTTAATTAAGTTGTTAGGGCATTTATGTTTAATGTCATCAATATGTTTGATATAAAATTATTATTTTATTATTTTTTTCTGCTACTTATTCCTCTCTGTATCCTTTTTATTTTCCTCTGGTTTATTTTAATGCTTTTTATTAGCTATCTTTTCACTATATTTTTGTATAGTTTTGTTCTTCTAGTGGGTGCTTCAGGGGATTGCAATATACATACTTTACTTTTCATAGACTTCTTAAAATCACCCTTTCACCACTTTAAGCTGAATAAAGATTTCCTCTACTGTATAGATGTCTTTTCCCTCTCTCTTTTTTATTTTAGTTATCCCAACATGTTGAAGATTCTGTGAGAAATTGTTATAATGTTTCCTTTTAACTGTGAAATATTTGTAAGAACTCTAGAGAAGAATACTTTTTTAAATTTTTCTGGATATTTACCTTTACTGTTCTGCTTCCTTCAGTCCTGATTTTCTAGTTTTCTCTCGGTTGTCATTTCCCTGCTTCATGAATAACTTCTTTAGAGCATTCAGTAACTTTAAACTATCTTAGTTCTTAATCACTTAAGAATATTTTTTATTTTGTCTTCATTTCAGAAAGATATTTCCACTGGATACAGATTTCTGAACTGGTAATTCTTTTATTTCATCACTGTAAAAATATGCTGCTTATTTCTTTGCCTCCATGGTTTCTTATGGAAACTCCACAGTCATTCAAACTTGTATTCTACTGTAAGTAGTATGTCATTTTCTCTAGCCACTTTCAAAAGCTTTTTTTCCTTGTTCTTTAGTCTTCAGCTACTTTATTATGGTGTATCTTAGTGTAGATTTCTTTGGGTTTATCCAGCTTGAAGTTTGCTAAGCTTCTTAAATATGCATATTTACATATTTTGCCAAATTTGGGGAATTTTCAGCATTTATTTCTTCAAATGCCTGCAAATGCCATCAGATCTCTGAAGCTAAACAGGGTTGGGCCTGGTTAGTCCTTGGATGGGAGAGTGCCTGGGAACACAAGGTGCTGTAGGATTGGGAGAAGGACCTGGCAACCCCCTCCCGAAAATCAATCCGCCATTGAAAACCCTATGAACAGCAGAGAAGCACTGATAATAGTGTTTTGCCTGTTGTATGCAGGGTCACTATGAGTTGGATACTGACTCTATGGCACTTAATAACAACAATTTCTTCAAATATGCTTTTTTGCATTATATTCTATCCTTTTCTGAGACTCTGATTACATGAATATTAGACTTTTTGTTATTATACATCAGATCCCTAAGGCTGTTCATTTTCTTTTTTCAGTATTCTGTCTGTTACTCAGATTGGAGAATCTCTATTGCTTTGTCTTCAAGTTTACTTATTCCTCTGTCATCTCCATTTGGCTATTGAAACAATCTATTAAGTTTTTAAAAATTTTTTGGTTTTATACCAATCAATACTAAAATTTCCATTTGGTCCTTATTTATATCTTCTATTTCTTTGCTAAGACAGTCTTTCTGTTCCTCTCAAGAGTGTCTTCCCTTGTTTGTTAGGATACTGTAGTAGCTGCTTCAACATCTTTGTCATATGTATCATCACTGTTGGCAACTAATGATTATATTTGCCATGTGAGTTCAGATTTCTTCTTTTACTTCTTTGTATGCTAAGTAAATTTGTATTATCTCCTGAATATTTTGTGTGTTATGTTGTGAGGCTCTAGATTTTGTTTATATCCTATAGTAATTAGATTAGTTTTATCTTTTTAAATGTGTGAATGTTTGGCTCATGGTATTTATGCATGTCTTTTCCAGAGACAACAATTCATAAACTCTGTAGTATATAGTTACCTGTTTACTGGATCAAGTGAGGCCAGTTCAAAGAAGCATCTTAAACTATGCTAAAGCAGTTAATTTCAACTAACTTTGAGTATGAGTAACAATGGTAAGATTAATCAAATATTTGATCATTTATATGAATATCTTCCTGGGAAACAAAAAATTCCAGTGTTGAACATACTATGTTTCCTTGAAAATTTTTATCACCAAACAGCAAATGTTTCGGGGGCATCTGCTTGCTATTTGCCACAATTTTCAGGCCCCTGATGGATCTAAAGATTAACAATACCTACACTAGAAAGGGCTGGGATTTAGCTCAGTTGGTAGAGCACTGAGCTGCAGTCTCTGAGGTCCCGAGTTCAATTCCCAGCACCGCAAAAATGGGAGAAGGGCCTGGCAATCCACTCCCAAGGCAATCCCGAAGCACTCACCCATTGAAAACCCTATGAGGGTCGCTATGAGTCGGATACCGACTCGACGGCACCTAACAACAACAACAACAACATCAGAAAGGATATGCAATATTACTTTTATTTTACAGATGAGGGAAATGAGGCCCATAGGCATTACTTTGCTCTTAAGGGTAGAACAGGTCTTCTGACTCTGTTGCCTGAGGTTACCTCTATCAAGTACATAATTTGATACAAATAAAAATAAATGTTTCAACAGAGAGACATGGCAGCTACCCATTCCAGTAGAGTCTGAACAGAATTCTCTCTGGTATGTGCTAATCTTCTCAAATGGCAGACAGAATTAACTGTGTATGATGTGTATGATCAAAACATATGGTGAATGTTTAAATTAAAAATATTGACAGTAAAAGACAAATTGCTATTAATTCTCCTCATAATGTTCCAACTAGTTTTGAACACATTTATGGCTTCATTCTTTCTACTTTCTGAAGCAGTTCTAGAAGACATCTTTCTTAAATGTCTTTAGTTTCACCCTCCCACGTGACAATGCTCTATGCCACATGTTGCTTCTGGTATGGAAATTTCTGCCAAATAAAAATATTATAGTGTGTTCTCATCTACTTTATTCACCAGATCTAGCACCATGTGATTTTTGGCTCTTCCCTAGAGTCAAAAACACCATGAAAGTTAAAAATTTTGAATCAATTCAGGAAATCGAAGCAGCCACAACAGTGCAACTAAATACTCATGCAAGAGGACTTTCAGAACTGCTTCAGAAAGTGGCAAGAATGATTGATAAGGGTTTTTGAAGCCAGGGGAAAGATTCTGAAAAAGATTCATGGCAATGTGTCTTACTGGAATAAACTTTTAAAATTTAAACATTAGTTGCATGTATGTGTGTGTATGTGTATGTGTATGTGTATGTGTATGTGTGTTACTGGGGGATTGAATCCAGGGTGCGCCATCATTGACCTTCATCTCTAACCCCTTTTTTATTTTTTACTTTGAGACAGGATCTAAGTTGCACAAGCTGCCTTTGGCCTCGAGCTTGCAATCCTTCTGTCTCTGCCTCCTGAGTGTGCCATTGCATCTGGCTTTTAAATACTATAATCTGGTTTTGTGTGTGTGTATGCGGGGTACTTGAGATTGAACCCAAGGCCTCAGTGAATACTAAGCAAACATTCTACCAACTAATTGTATTTTTTATCATACCTCATAAATATTGTGACATTGTTGCTCTTCACTTCTATTTAATTTAAGAATGTTCCAGGATTACACAGAAGTTTGAAATATTAATAATTGACTATAGTATTAACCAGAATTATTTTTTATTCTGATAATCAGAAAGCTTATTAGTCAGTAGAATACACATTGCTAGCTGATGACCTTTGTAATCCAATTAATGTATATTTTTATTTCAAAAATAAGCTACTTAGAAGTTTCTTTTAATCATTAACTTATTGTCATTTTTCAATTATTGTGTGTTAAAAAAGACCTGTTGAATATTGCTATATTAGATATGTATGCAGAAAGATCACTTTATACGCACTTGAAAACTTACATCCTTTGGTTTTTAGAAACAAACCTTCTTGTGAGACTTATAAGAAATATATGAAACTCTTACTACATGCTGGCCATTGGACCAAGTGTATAGCATACATTTTCTGTCATACCTCTGAACATAGTTTGAGACTCTAGTTTCCGAGTGTCTGATCACATGCCTAGAGTGTATTCCACCCACTAGCCACTTGCTCCTGTATAAATCTCAGTAGTCTCAAGAACCTTTGACAGGTAGACATCATTGCCCTCTTTCCTGCTAGCTGAAGACAGCTGGTATATTCTTTGTGTGAGAAAAAAACAACATATGAGGATATGAGGTTCAAGCTAGATGCTCTAGTCGATGATTTTTTGAATGGGCTTCTTTCAATTTTCTCCACTCAAACACATGAAACCCCTGCTTACTCTGACTTCTGATGTCTGTCTATTTCTTTATCTGTTTTACCCTTTGGCTCCTTGACATCATAATTGTGGTAACTCTATTTACGAGTATGGCCTTAACAGATCCACCTGTCCCACACCCCACCTGGTAACCTCAGTTTTATTGACACTGAAAGTCACAGCTGATACTGTATTGAAAACAAAACATCCTATTTTTGACTGTTTCACACCAGGTTGAACTGACTGCTTTTGCCCATAGCTAAACAGTATCATCTGATGTCATGACTAGTAAGTATTGCACTAATTTGCAAGAAAAATTGCATGAGGAGCACTACTAGACAATCAAGTCAGAATTGACTACAGAAGGTATATATCATGTGCTGTCCTATCCATTCTTGTTATACCTTCCATTCTTGTTTTTAGGGTTGGGGCACTTACTTTTCTTCATTTAGATATATTATTATGGTGACATTGATAACAAACATGGCTTGGGGAAGTGAATTTTCCATGTTTTATTTTTTCTTTTTTAATTTTTTATTATTGTTTTATTAGTGTATATTAATTGTACAGAATAATAGGTTACATTATGATCCATTTTTGATTTCTGTCCTGATCAGGTGTCTAAGTTGTCATGGGCCACTCACATTATACCTGGGATTATTCAGTTCTGTTGTGGTTATCTTTGTGGCCCCAACATGACTTCTCAATGCTGTGGCTTGAATACCGGTGGTGTCCCTTAAGGGTCCATGTGTCAATGCCTTAGTCCTTGAGGTGGTGCTATTGAGAGGTGGTAGAACCTTTG
Source organism: Pedetes capensis (assembly GCA_007922755.1). Taxonomy (NCBI): domain Eukaryota; kingdom Metazoa; phylum Chordata; class Mammalia; order Rodentia; family Pedetidae; genus Pedetes; species Pedetes capensis. The sequence goes on along the minus strand of VMDO01012042.1, from coordinate 34,535 downwards.
GAGGTGGAGCCTAGTGGGAGGTGCTTAGGACACTGGGAGTATTCTATTGAAGGGGACTGTGGGACCCCAGTCTGTGTCAGTTTCTTTCTGCTCCCTGGCTAGAGATGTGACTGCTAACTCTGACACACACTCCGACCATGATGTGCCACTCTCAGCAGAGACTCAAACAGGTCTTGGAAGCTAAGCAGTGTTGGGCCTGGTTGGTCCTTGGTTGGTATTTAGATGGGAGACTGCCTGGGAATACCAGGTGCTGTAGGCTTGGGAGAAGGACCCTGCAATCCACTCCCAAAAAGCAATCAGAATTGTTGCAAACCCTATGAATAGCAGAGAAACACTGCCAGTAGCACTGGTCATGGCACATTGTCGGGAAGTGTTTTGTCTGTTGTACATAGGGTCGCTGTGAGTTGAACCCGACTCAATGGCACATAACAGCAACAACATTTCATAAGTAGTCTCTGTCAGGTATTTCATTATAGTGACATGAAGCTGACTAATAGTGATTGGAGTGACAATGAAGAAAATAACTTAGGTTCAGGTAGGACTGGAAGGAATATAGCACGATAGAGATAGTGGTAAGAGTAGGTTTTTGAGCCATACAGATTATGATCTGAGGTTATACTCTATAACTAACTGTGTACAATATGGAACAAATTTATTTAAATTTACTAAACTTCAGTTTTTTAATTTTCAAAATGGAGATAGCAACCTAATATGGTTGTTGTAAAAATCAAATGATATTGTTTATAGCATACTTGTTACTGTGCCTGACACTTATATACAGAGAAACTAATTTGCCTAAGATCAATCACAATGCTAGTACATGATAGAGTGCAGGCTGAACTCATGTCTGCTTGATTCCAAAGATTGGCCTGTTCTTTCTGTTTCCTTCCTTCCTTCCTTCCTTCCTTCCTTCCTCTTCTTTCTTTCTTTCTTTCTTTCTTTCTTTCTTTTTCTTTCTTTCTTTCTCTCTCTCTCTTGTTTCTTCTTTCTCTCTCTGTCTCTCTCTACCCCCCCATTAATAGAGCATTTGAGCTGTTGCTACTACTACAGGGGCTTTCAACCCAAACCCTGGAAGGAGCTCCAGTTTCATCTCTTATACCACTGATCAGATACTTGAATTTCTTTCACAACATATTTCAAAAAGCTTTGCCAAGATTCCTTAATGTGTCTCTTGAACACCTTAGTTTATCTATAATTTACCTTTGTTCAGATTGTTCAGACCTTTGTTCTTTGTTCAGATTGTACTCCAAAGCAAAAATCTTCTGTCATTTAAGTGGTCTAGCCATTTTTTTTTTTGTGGTATTAGGGGTTGAACCCAGGGCCTCATGCATGCTTTACAAGTGCTCTACCACTGAGCTGTACTCTGAGCCCATTTTTTACTCTTTTATATTGAGTCTTGCTAGGTTAGGCAGGCTGCCTCTGGCCTTAAAGTAACGATCCTCCTGCTTCTCCCTACAGAGTCACTGGGTTTACCTGAGACCAGTGCACCAGGCTTAAAGTGCCTAATGATGTTTGTGTTATGTTGGAGAGAACACCAATGGAAGGGAAGTGCCTATCAGAAAGTAATGCAAGCAGCCTAGGAGGTGTTGTTCAATGACTCCTTAAGTGTTGTTACCGGGCTCAGCAACTGGGAGAGGGGGAGACAAACATCAATATTTTAGCTCACATGCAGAATCTAGATTAAAACATATGTAAGACATACAAACATAAGGGAGACTGTTAGTGGGGAGGAAAGGGATCAGCAGGAGGTGGGAGGGGGAGCATGAGAGGGTAATAGGGGGCAAACATGAGCAATGCACAATAATATACATGTATGGAAATGTCATAATGAAGCCCACTAATTTGTATGCTAACTAAAAAGTTTAAAAAAGATTTAAAAAATCTGTCGGCACAGAAATCACCAAGAGTCTCCTTTTCAGGATTCCTGTGAACTTATGTAATCATAACTTGTCATATTATCATAAACATGATGGGTCATTTAGGTTGATGGTATACCAGCTTTAGAAAGAACTACTTTGATCTGAGTCTAGTTCCACTTTTGCTGAAATAGGGAATCATTCCAGATTTGCCCGGGGATTGGGAAGCTTTTCATTGGTATAGTGGAGACAGCTATAACTTTATAACTTGCCCAGAGTTTAGGTTTAGCTCAGTTGGTAGAGTGCTTCTCTGTACTCTCTGAGGCTCTCAGTTTGATCCCATGCACCACCAAGACAGGAGAAGGACATGACAATCTACTCCCAAAATCAGCTGTTGAAATTACCCTATGAAGGTCACTATGAGTCAGGTGGACTAGACAGCACCTGACAACAACATAACACCACTCTTATAGACTTGTTGAGCTATTAGGGCAAGTAGCTTTTTAGCTTTCTATAACACATTGTATTATGAGGGCAACCAGTATATTTCACTCTTCATTACCTGTTGTTCAGTAGCAATGCTTAAGGAATTCAGGGTGTTTGGTGCTGGAGTCCTGGTTTAAATCCTCAATGTTTGGCTTTCATACCTGAATTAGTACTCTGACTTGTAGTAGTTAGACTAACTCTGGAAACAGCCAACTGCTTTTACATCAAGTTAGGGAGTGTGGGTGGTCCTCCATTCCCAGCTCATTTCAATTCCATATCTCAAGGAGTCTTGTTGGGTGTTGTAATTTTAAACCACTTGGAATAATATTCTCCTTTGCTTTAATATTATACATCCCTGTGCATGTTCTTCAGTAATTGAAAGGGATATCAGGCAAATTTGATCTGTCTAGCTTTGACTTATGCTGTCCTTATCTTGGCCTTTGTGTCATTAAGAAAAAAATTGGTATTGATCTTGGACTATACCACTACATTGTGCTGCAATTTTTCTTCCTTGCTAGTGGAATATAAATCGATAAAAGGCAGCTGCTTTAGACGAGGGCCAGATATGGTGCTGTCATTTATATATTGTAAATCCAATGATAGCTGATCAAATCAGTGCCTCTCCTGTTCCAAACTTGACATGATTGAATTGTCAATAAAAAAGATTTTACAGTAAGGGAAGGAGAGCTGACAGTGTAAATGTCTGAAAACCCAATGAAGCTCAATATAAAATGAAACAATGAGCTAGGATATCATTTTATAATTTCCAATAGGAAAAAATATTTAGTGAATCATTGCTGAAATTGGGGGTGATCACAGGAGGGGAGGAAGCAGGAATGAGAAGCCAGCTATCTGGCATTTTAATTTTTGAGAAATCTGAAATGCAAATTTGCAGATGCAAATTTTAGGAATTATGCATCATACTCACTGAGTTGTTTATTTACAGAAATGGTTCAAATACTCTCCAGCACCTCTTCCTTTCATGCACATATTTTCGAGTGATAATACCCAGTTGTTGTGCTGGGGAAAAATAAACATATCCTTCCCCAGGAGTCCTGCTGACTTCTAAGTGACTCAGGAGCAGATGTGACAGAACCTACCCTGCATTCTTAAAGTCAATCAGCAGAGCTCCAGTTTCACTTAGTCAAACCATAAATGTAGCCAGATTCTTTATTTAAAAGGAAAAAGCATAGATAAGAAGCTGCAGAACTTTCTCAGAGCTATATATCTCTCTTGGTACCTGGCCCACCCAACTTAGCTTAGGGAACTTTAAAAAGCTATATTCCTCAGAACTTGAAGACATTCTGCCAGTTTCTCAAGAGACCTGATTTGTTTATTTACAAACATAAGAGCACAGCAATTATTTATATGTTGAGAAGCATATGAAGTTTCATAGGGAGAGATCAGGCTGGCAACGGAGAAGAGAATGCTGTTTCATTTGAAAGCTTGCTAGAAGCTGGGCCTGGTGGCACATGCCTGTAATCCTAGTGACTCGAGAGGCTGAGTCAGGAGAATCATAAATTCAAGACAAGAGACAGCCTACACAATTTAGTGCCACAATGAATGAATGAATAAATAAATAAAATAAATGCTAGAGGCTCATTTGCGTGAAGTTCTTGCCTCAGTAGTTGCACTAAATGCATATGACCTGATTAGGGGAGAATTAGCCTCTGAAAAATACTTCTTAGCCTCTGAGTTTTCAGCTGGAAAAATATATTCTGAACTTGTTGGAACATTTTTAGGAGGGCTTATTTTCCAAGTTCTTTAATGCAGAAGGGTCAAAATTATCTTATAAACCCTAGCAACTGCCCCCGCCACCACAAGAAACAGGCATTTTCGTGTCATCCTAAGGCCCCTTATTGGAGGATACTATGCTTTTTCGGCAATGATTGTTTTGATCTGTAGTAAAAAGACTCTTCTTTCCTGGTTTTGACATGACATGTCTTTAATTTAAAGTCAAATTGAAGATGATTCTCCTCCTTGTTGAGGTACATTACACCACTAAGCATCCTCTCTTTCTCCTTGTGGTATGCTCCTTTCCCAGAAAGGTTGGCTAATAGCTCCCTATTTTGAAACTTCTCAAGACTGCTTTGCCAGCTTTTTGTCTCGTGGAACAGATTTTTTTTATTTTTACCATCTTGTCCTGACAGTGGAGTTCTAACAAAGTTTAATCAGTTGCTCTCAAGTTGGTATCATAGGTCCTATTTACTAAGAGTTTTTTTTTTTTTAAGTCAGGGGCTGTGCTGTTCAAATTATATATAGAGTAGTCCCCCTTATCCTTGGGGGGATATGTTCCAAGACCCCAAGTGGATGCCTGAAACTGTGGATAGTATTGGATCCTATATATCCTATATTCTCTCTATTTATAGATGCCTATTATACAGTTTGTCTACAGCCATACCACCCTCGTGTCCAATCCGTCAGATCTTGGAAGCTAAGCACAGTTGGGCCTGGTTAGTCCTTGGATGGGAGACTGCCTGGGAATACTGGGTGCTGTAGGCTAGGGAGAAGGACCTGGCAGCCCACTCCCCAAAAAAATCAGCCCTCAAAAACCCAATTAATAGCAGAGAAACACTGATAATAGTGCCTAGCTTGCCACAGTGTTGGGTACTGTTTGTTCTGTTGTATATAGGGTTGCTATGAGTCAGACCTGACTCGATGGCACCTAACAACAACAACAACAACAATGATACAATTTAATTTATAAATTAGGTCTCATAATAGATGAAAAATAAAAATAAAATGGTAGAAAAAACATAACATTATACTGTAATGAAAGTTATTTGAATGTGATTTCCCTCTCAAAATATACTATAGATCTTAGCAACCATAACTTTTTTTTCTTTCCTTTTTAAGTTGAGAAATTTCATTTTCACTTAAAGGAAACACTCTAAATACTCTTTGTAATATCTAAATTATCTGCATCACTGCTTTTGTGCCTTGAGGTTATTTTTAAGTAAAATAAAGCTTGTTAAGAAAAATAAGAGTTTTTTTCGACAAAAGTGACAGTTGATCTGATAGCCAAAGTTACTAAGTGAATAATGGGTGATAGCATATATAGCATGGATACACTCGATAAAGGGATGATTCATGTCCTGAATGGATCAGAGCTGGATGGTACAAAATTTCACTACACTACTGAAAATGGCCTGAAATTTAAAACAGATGATTTTCTTATTTCTGGGACCTTCCATTTAATATTTTTGCATCATGATTGACTCTAAGTAACTGAGGACATGGAAAGTGAAGCTGGGTAAGGGGAAATAACTGTACTATTTCATTCGATCCTCCCCAAATCTCTATAAAAGTTAATAAACTGAGTCCATAGAGAGAAAAAAGGAGGACCAGGAATATTGTAGATTCTTGGCTAGGACCCATTTTTACTGGACAGGGAAAACGATAAGAGCCACCAAAAGAAATGGAAAAGTGCTGGGCACCGAGTGCACACCTGTAATGCCAGCTATTTGAGAGGTTAGGCAGGAGGATTATGAGTCTGAGGCCAACCTGGGCTACATAGTGAAACCCTGTCTCAAAAGAAAAATATAGAAAGAAATGGAAAATCAGTGATCAGAAAAGAAAGAGAGGAGTCAGGAAGAGCAGGATCCTGGAAGCCAAAAGAAGTAGATAAATACTCTCACAAAAAGACATGTAAGTAGAAAGGAGACAATTGGTGGGGGGATGGGGGAGGAGGGTCATGAGAGGGTAAAGGGAAAGTTACATGAGCAATGGACAATGAAATGCATATATGGAGATGACATAATGAGACACATTAAATTGTACATTAAAATTACTAATAAAAAGTTAAAATAAAAAAATAAAATGTCACATTGGCCCCATAAAAAAAAGTTCATGTGATACCCACCATGAAAAAGATTCTAATGTGTACATGGCCATCCTCAACTTATTGTTAATGCTCTGTATCAAAGGTCCTGTGGGAAGGCTTGAGGAGTTGCTGGCATGGTGAAATGTGATGTAAATTTTCATGTATGTGTATGTGTGCATTTTCTGGACAATAGGCTCACAAGTTTATTAGAGTCTTATAACCAGAGCAAAAGTATACTCTATCTTCAGGGTTATAGCTCCCATTTTCCATTGGACATCTTCCATTGTCTCCTTAAAGTTATTATGTCTAAGACTTAATTTAGCATCTCCTTTTGTACCATCTCTCTGTGAACAGGTTACTCTCTTACCTCTCCCACCTAACATTTTTCCATCACCATTATTCCTCCTGAAGCCATCCTTTGCTTTCCTTCACACATCCAGTACATTACTGTTGGCTCTAGTATTTATTCCTCCTCTATTCTTCCTGTCATCACCTTCTCTTGGGAACTTTTCTCCTAGTGTCCAGATTTTTGAGATTGCTCTTAGCCAGTGTCCTTACTTCTTAACTATCTTTGTTTTACAATGATTACCAATTTACTTTTTGAAAACTACTTTCATCATATAGAGCATGATATTTAAGAACATTATATTTATGAGCAATAGAATCAGATATACCTAGTTTCTAATCCTGATCTCCTTTTTTTTTTCTTTTTCATGGCACTGGGAGTTGAACCCAGGGCCTCATGCTTGCATGATTTGCAAGTGCTGGACCAGTGAGTTGTACCCTCAACCCATTTTTTTTTTTTACTTTTTGAGACAGGGTCTCACTAAGTTATGCAGACTGCCTCTGGTATCAAACTTGCAATCCTCCTAGCTCTGGCTCCCGAGGCACTAGGATTACAGGCGTGCGCCACCACGCCCGGCTCTCCTGATCTCCCTTTTTAAGTGTAGTATAACCTTAGTTGGGGCTGGGATTTAGTTCAGTTGTTAGAGCGCTGCGCTGCAGTCTCTGAGGTCTCGAGTTCAATACCCAGCACCGCAAAAATGGGAGAAGGATTTGGCAATCCACTCCTAAGGCAATCCCGAAACAGTCAGCCATTGAAAACCCTATGAGGGTCGCTATCAGTCGGATACCGACTCTACGGCACCTAACAACAACGACAACAATAACCTTAGTTAAGTCACTTAATGTGTCCTATCTTTATTTTCCCCGTTTGGAAATAAGGGTAATGATAGTACTACCTCATAGGCTTGTTATGAAGATTAAATGAGATAATCCATGTAAAGGGTTTAGCACAGTGTTGGCACATTGTAAGCTTTCAGGAGAGCCATTATGTCCTGCTCAAGAGCATAACATGTCTCCCTAATGCTTATTTCATAGCACATAAAATCTTCTGTCTGAACTTACAAGCCTGCCAGAAACTGAACTTTGCTCTTACCTCACCAATCTTACCTTACTCCCAGCAAGGAATGCACATCAAGTCCAACTCTCCTAAATGTCCTCACACAATGCATACCTCACTCCTGTCTCTGAATCTTTGCTCATGTCATCTTTTCATCCTGGAATATCTGATCCCATTCCTTCAATCTTCCTTCAAGTCCCACCACTTCTATCTTCCCAGACAGCGGCAGTCACCATGGAACTGGTGACTTATGGAAGTTAACCATTTTCTAATTTCTTTTGTAGTTATTGTCTATAGTACAAAATTAATACTTTAACACTGTTCTGCATAGTTTGTACTTTACTTATGGTTTTTTGTGTTGCAAAATAGGAAGCTTATCTTATTTACTGTTTATTGAATATTTTGACATATTTTCTATTCAATCAAACCACTTAGCAGAAAAAATCACATGTTGTTCTTACTCTCTTTTCCTTGACTTATAACAATTTGTGGTAACTGTGTAACCACTTGATGTATTTGTAGGTTTATTTTGTTGATTTACTGAACTATCAAAGTTTGGAGGCAGAAGATATGCTATTTAAAATCCTGCTGCCATTATGTACTTTCTATGGGTTAGTATTTGGAGACCTAGAATCTAGTGTCAGGCTTAGTGGCTTGAGGAAAGCCATTTCTCTTCTCTAGATGCCTCATATTCCTCATTCCCAGAAATATTTTGTTAGAGCATCAGGCCAGATAAACTCTCTGAGTCCCTTCCAATGCTGACCTCTTAGAACTCGGGGACTGTGATAAAACTAAGACTGTTGCAAAGGCCCTACTCAACTTTGCCACATGCTTTTTGCCTAGCTTGCTTGGGTCTTGACAGAATGTATCAGCTCAAACAAGGCTTACATGCAGTCCTTACTTGAAACTATTTGTCTCTCCTAGTAAGCAGACAAGCCTCAGTTTTCGGAAACCACATCAGCAGATTTAATTCAAGGGTGGGGAACTATTTCTGACAAGGAGTCCCACAAAGTATGTGTGCTTCAGATAAAAGGGAAAACTGAGTAAACCAATACTCCCTTTGCTGAAGGAGGATAGGGGTTGGAAATCATATAGAGGAGGTATCCTGGAGTGTCGTGGATAACCAGTCAAAAATTTGATCTGGTTTCTCTTAGCATGGGGTAACTTTAACATGCCAACGGACATATTTCTCTAGTGACCTCTACATCCCAAAATGTCCTCTAAATGCACAGCTGTCTGTTTTCCATACACAGAGCCTATTTGCCCTAACATCCTGTAAGATACCATTCTGCAGATGTTTCTTCAGCATTCCTTGAAACAAGGGCATGTTATGCTCCTTTACACTTCTGACATGTGTATGATTGAATCCCCTCCTGGAGCTCAGGAGTCACCTTTTATATGGCACAGGCCATATATGCTTGGGAAGTCTGGGCATTGTGGAATGGCACTGTAATGCTGTTCACCCACCATTTCCACCAAGTGCCCAAATCGGGGTGGACATTAAGTTGCAGTTTGTTCTGTCATGATATTTTACTGAGAAAAGTGGGAAGAAGTGACATTATTATGTCATCCAAAGTTTTAACCAGAGGACTGTCTGCTGATGGGTGCTCTGTACACCTGCTAGGTTCAAATCCTCCCTAATTATGCAAATTCATCAGAAATATCAGGTGGTGCTCTTCCATTTAATAAGTGATTGTGCACCACATTTCTTTCATTCTACATCAGAATTATTGACATGATATTGATATTCACGGCCAGGCTGGTTTTCTAATGCCTGCCAGAAAAATCAAAGTTTTTTTTTTTTCTTTCTTGACTTTACCTATCATTTCAGAAAACCTTAGTGTGGCATTAATACTTAATGCCGCATATAGTGTTTCCACCAATAATACGTTCTGCAGAGATTAGTCATCAGAGTACATAGCACAAGGTAATTAGGTCTATTGATCTTTGCTACAGCCACTGTTATTGGGATGGTGATCAACTTTATAAGTAAGATGTGGATATTCATTTTAGCTAAGGAGCTAGGACAGCTCTTGTTTCCTGAACATTCTTTGCCCTAACAGAGGCTTTGCTAAGCAGCTACTAGGAGATCAGAAAGAGCTGAAAACTGTTTTTTTTTTTTAATATAGGCTTTGTATTAGAGGCCAGCATGAGGAGGCACTGGTTGTGCCAAGAATAGGGAAGCCTTAAACTTAAATAGATTTGTCCCAGGGAGCAAGTTTCCTATAGTCAAAAACTCTGTCAGAAGCTCCTGTCCTTGCCATTTAAGATGACAAGTGAATTCCCTGAAAGAGAGTTTCTCAGGTAAAATGTTCAGCATAAACCCTTCTCAGGAGACTTTTCTTTCATTTCACTGAGCCTCAGAGTGGGGCAAGTAATAGCTTGGCTTATAGCTGGAGATAAGTCTTAAGCAGGTGGCTTTGACAATCACATTGGAACCAGAGAGGTATGTAAGCATCTATCTAAAGACCTAGAGAGTCTGGCACTGGGCAGGATCATTTCCTTGATTGTCCAGTGTGGAATTCCTAGAGCCAAAGACCATGAACTTGCTAAGCCAGATAGAGGCTTGTGGGGAGCCAGAAAACCTTGTGTTCATTGCATTTGGTATCCATTTTGACCTTTTTCTCTTTAGTTTCCCAAATAGGGATGGTTTAAAAAAAAACTGAGGCTCACCTATTCAAAGGCAATAGATTTAGTTATTTAACTAGTGGCAGCAGGGTGGAATGGGGAGTTTAGAAACTAAATTGCCAGGCAGGCACGCAGCCAAGAGGGGAAGAATCTAGTTTAAAGAGAAAGGGTCTATTGAAGAAACCCCAGGCCAGTCACAGGCGGTGAGGTCAATTTGATGTCAAGCCAGGGACATCTGGATTGAGGTCTCTTTTTATCTCCTCCCTTGTCCCACGGCCTCCTCCCTGTGCCCATTGCCCCATGGTTTCCCATAAAGCTTATGGAAATCATGCTCACTTCTTTCCAAACACATCTGTATATCTGTATACACAGCCTGAGTCAACTATAGTGAGATCCAAACTCATTTGAGTTTAAATATTAGCAGCATTTTTTTCCAGATGGTTTTGGAATGGAGAAAAGTAGATCCTTCTAGCTAGAATGGTGAGTAGTTTTGAGACCAGACCCTTCTGTCAGGTATATTTACACCAGAGGACCTAAGTATTTTTACATAGTAAAGTCCATTAGACACATTCATATCTGTCTCTAGCTTGGAAAAAATGGAAATACTGTACCTAGATTTTCATAAAGGCTCAATAAAATCTTATCCAAATAATATGAATGTTTCTTGAAGTTTTAGACTATTTCATTAGTTTAAATATGGCTTGGAGTCATCATGATAGCTCCTTGTAGCCATTTTTAATCCCAGAAAAGGAGGATTGGGATCCTTCATCACTTCTTTCAACAAAATCTCTTTTTCCTATGTGATTTTTAACTGAAACATTTATGTAAGATTTACATTGTTTTACAGGATCTAGATACTTGTCTAAGAATTTCTTTGAAGTAAGCTTAAGATGAAAGAATTCACTTAAGCCAGAAATTCTCAAGATGGGTATAAACTAGCACCCTAAACTCTGTAATGAGTCTGTTGGGAATTGGTTGTGGATAACTGAGGACAGAATTTGGCCTATATGAACTGCTGTGTTGATTGTGGGACCTTTTTTGGCATTTTAGAAGTTTGAACCCAGGGCCTCACACACACGAGGCAGGTGCTGTGCCATTGGGCTGCACCCCCAATCCCTCTTTTATTTTTTATTTTGAGATGTGGTCCTGCTAAGTTGCACAGGCTGCCTCTGGCATTGAACTCACAGCCTTCCTGCCTCAGCTTCCCAAGTAGCCGTAATTATAGGCCTGTGCCACAGTACCCAGCTAATTATGTGACTTTAAAATAGTCAGTTTTCACAATTTGACCTTTTCCTCTCAATTTAATTTATGTGACTTGACCTACACTCTATGCAAATGATGTTTGATGCTAACAGGAAGTGAGTCACACTTAAGCAACATCAGTGCCCATTAAGCAGAATGCAAATAACCATCTCTAGATATGCAAATCATCCCAGAGGAGCTGAATTAAATAGGAGTGTTTCCTGTGTGATTATTCTACACTAAACAGAAAACAAGAAAAAAAGCCCACTAATTTCACGTAGGAGTCCTTATATCTCATTAACCAAATGGGTGAATCTCAACTTTGTACTTCCCTTATTCCATCTTGTTTCTTTTTATCTCATTGGTTTTATAGATCCTTCCTTATTTTCTTCTTTCTTCCCTCTCCCTCCTTCCCTCTCTCCCTCCCTCCCTCCCTTCTTTCCTTCCTTCCCCATCTCTTCCTCCCTCCTTTCCTACCTTCTGTGCTCCCTTTTTCCCTATTTCCCTTTCTTAAGGAATGAAGCTCTGTAATTTTATGTATGTAAGCCAGAGAAATCCAATTAGTTAGAGATGCATACTGAAGTACAAAGCTTACAATTTAAAATGACTCACTGAGAGTGACAATATAAATTCTTGTCCAAATAGAGATGTTTTGAGAGTGAAAGGAGGAGCTAAAAATAATTAACAGATTTGTTGCTCTGCAAGGTATGAGCTGGGCCTGTAGCAGGCTCATCAGGATGTGCTGTTGCTGTACTCACACAGATGACTAGAATGCGTACGTGTAAGAGGCTTCAGAAAGCATCGAGTCTAGTCGCTTTAGAAGAGGAAACTGAGACTGAACCAGTAGTGACTGGTTCTGATCCAGGTCTTCTAAACTTCCATCCCAGGTCACTCTCAAATACATCACCTCTCTTACCACTATCGCAACATGGAAGGACATATAGCATAATGTTGTTATTGTTGTTAGGTTGCATTGTGTTGTGTCTGACTGATTCACAGCGACCCTTACAGGGTTTTCAATGGCTAGTTGTTTTGGGATTGCCTCAGAAGTGGATTGCCACATCCTTCTTCCATTTTTTGTGGTGCTGGGAATCAAACTCGGGACCTCAGTGACTGCAGAGTGGCGCTCTACCAACTGAGCTGAATCCCAGCATAGAGCATAAAGGTACACTTATTCTCATAGGTTTTTCCTGTCCAATGAATATCTTTCAGACACAAAACTTCAGTAATGAGAATCTCTAGCCCTTCTTTCCTTGAACTCAGTGCTTTACAAGTAAGGAAGTAAACCAGTAATGTTTAAACCCTCACTACAAGCACATTTGTGGTCCTCCTGTCTCCACTTATCTGTAATTTACAAAGGATGATAAATCCATAGAAGTAAAGCCAAATATTGTAGAAGAATTCAGATAATTTGAATTCAAAAACATTTTTTCTTTTTAAAGTGGAAGCAAATGAATTCTTCATTGATTTTGAGGCACAGTTTTTAGGCTAGCCATACTTGAGTGATTATCTGATAACCAACAAGGTAAGGCAATGGAATATATTTTTTTCGGAGACAATGAACTTGAGCTTGTGCTTCTGATTAAGAGGTGAGAATGAATGAAACTCTCAGGTGTGGCTGACTTATGTTTTGAAACTGAACAGAAGGTAGCTAAAAGAAAATAGACCCGAAACTAGGATTCGGTTTATAAATACAATGCCCACTGTCTCTTGCTGTCATCTTATTTTCTTCCATCCCTGTTCATGCACTAGATCCATTTGTCCTGCTGATAGACAAGCAGTGTGGTGATACTCTCATTAACGAAGAGGATGGGCTCTCCTAACACATTTTGCTGGTAGAAACTTCATTGCCAGTAGTAGAGATGACAGAGAAAACATACAGATAAGTTTTAGGACATGGGGAAATAAGGATTTGTGAAATAAAAATAATATCAAAAATATTGTCAAATCCTAATGGAAATATAGATGTGATTGATACAAGGCCCTTAACATTAACATTTAAGATCAATATCTCACTTCCCTTTTATGGATAGTTCAATAATCATTTGTTGACTGAATAGCATTGCTTGATGCCACCATTGATTCTCTAAGCAATGTGAATTCTTCCTTTCATTTTTCTAATGACTCCAAGTAGGAGAATATTCTGCAGCCAGTAGTAACAGCATTAGTGTTTTCTTTACCAGTAACTGGACATTTAGGTCAAAAGGATCAACTGAGGATAGGAGGCTGGGAAGCTACAAGCCACAACATCTGGACTGCCCAGGAATGGGGTCTGAGGGTGTCTCTAACTTTTTACCACTATCTTCCCTCCTTTCCTCTTTCTCAGTTGGCACTTTCCACCTAGTGAGTTGGTCACCCTGTAACTAACCCCCTCCTCTCCAAACGAGTCTCTGGATATGTAAGCAAACTAGCCATTTGGCTTCACAAGGTACAAATTTTAACAGATGATTAAAAGGGAACACCATCATAATCAACTTCTCTATCAGCAAACTTTGTAGAGAGTCTGTTGATGTAGGTATATAAAATTGTGTAAGTATAGTTATGGGTTAGTCAATTATTTATTCTTCTCAGTCATTTGTTTCTGTACTCCTCACATCCTTTTTCTACACTTTGTATAGTTGACATTTTACTGTTTGACCCCCACTTTGGTTCACTTAATCTTCTGACACTTATATGCTTGCAGTTTTTCCTCCATCTTCTATCTCTTCTCCATACTGTTGACCTTGTAGCACAGAAGTGAATAGGAAAAAGAGAATAAAAGACAGAGTTTTGTTTTGGTTTTTGTTTTTTTAAAGATGGTCTTCTGGTGCTGGGGATCAAACCCAGGGCTTTGTATATGTTGGCAAGCCCTCTGGCATTGAGCTATAACCCCAGCCCTAGAAAATGACTTTTCTAATTCATTCAAAACATCTCCCCATCAATATACATGTTCTGTATTTGCATTTTGGAATATCTGAAAACAACAACTATCTTCTTTATTGTGTATGGTTTCATAATATACATCACACATTTTTGTGTGTGAGAGTATATGTAGAAATACAGTAGAAACTGTAGGTGTATTGTAAATTTGCAAAGTTATAGGTATTTGGTTGCTTTCTGGTTTTAGTACTTATGACATCCTGGGCAATTTAAATGCATTATCTTACTTAATCTCCACCAAAAAAAGATTCAATAAAAATGTGGAGTCTTGCCCATAGTCTCATAGCTGGGAAGTGGTAGAAGGGGAATTTGAATTTAGATTTGTCTGCCTCCAAAGCCCCAGTTTTTTTCCATTATATTATATTGCATAAATGATTCTGGCTTTTCTTACTTCCGGATATTATTGCATATAAAGACCTGGTACATTTCCCCACTGACCTCAGTTTTCTTATATTCTATTTTTTCATATTCAAAAATCTGTTGAGTCATTTTTCTATTAATGAAACTTTACAAGCTTTGATTTGTATTTGGGGATTGGATGATCCTGCCTCCCCATTTTTCCTCAACACATATGGATTTCTTTGAAAAAAATCAAACTGTCATGTGCGATTAAGAAGAAAAGACACAGGATGTTAAACTTCCCCTTGTCTTGAGGGCATGATTTCCATTAAGCTCTCTGCCATTCTTGTAGGAAACAGCCTTTTGGGCCCTGTTCTGTGTTTAATGTTTGTGTTTTGTGGACCTAGTTTCCTGCTTATTCTCGTGGTCTTTTCATGATTGCTCCATGGTAGTATACTCAAGTCATGGCAATGTCATTGTAGTGCCTTAGGCTTCAGCACTTGGCTGGTTTTGTTCACAGAGTTACTTTCTACCCGCTTTGCTCTTGTTTATAACAGGGGAAATGCCACTGAGGCAGGGAAACATGCTGGAGACGACAATGCACTAGAACAATGATTCTTCAACTTAATCTTGCTTGAGAATCCCCTTGAGGACTTGACAGAACAGATTTCTGGGCTCTTTCCCAGATTTTTTGTTTCAGTAGATCTGGGTGGGTCCCAACAATTCGCATTTCTAACAGGTTCCCAGGTGAGGCTGATGCTACTGGTCCAGAGACCACACTTTGATAATCTTGACAGTAGAGAATGAAGAGAAATTAGCGTTGTGACTTGACACTATATTTTGCAGATTTGTACATCTCTTGAGTACAATATTTTCTCACATAGTAAATACTCAGTAGATGCCAATGATGCTTATTTTGGTGTGTATATATAGTGATGTTTAATCACTGTGCCTATTCTTTTGCCAGCCTATTCCATTGCAGAAAGAGTGTCTGTAAGAGCACTAAACAGCATTTGCCTGGTTTGGCAAAGTCCCCTTTTAGAGACTCATTTTTTTTTTACTTGTCTTATGCCTATGATTCAGGCAACTTTGTTAGATTCAAATCATTTGCTTTCCCTTGGGTTTATTGAACTGGAAACATAAAGTAGGATTCTTTTTTCACTCATTTGTGCTTTCCTGAAAATGAATTCCATTAAAATTTTCAACAAATCACCTATCGCTGTGCTTTTTAAATCTGGATAATTTACTCATACATAAACAAGAGCATTAATTAGGGTGCCAAAGCAAGACCAGGAGTTTCTTCAGTTTTGAGCCACACATAACTCTCTAATTGATCTCGATGACTGACTTAGAGAAGCACCTCAAAGGAAGATGGTTCTATTTTGGTCACAATTCTATTGCTTAGGCTTTATCTTCTCTCCAAAGATAGACCCAAAGACTTCTAACTTAGAGATAAATTCTTAAGATTTTTGTGATTTTATCACTCCAGATTAATTCTGACAGTAGTCTTAGTGACTTTTTGTTTGTCTTGTTGCAAAAGCAGAGAAAGAGGTCACATTGCTACAGGTCTCTGTTTAACCACAACAATAAAAATGAGGACAAGACAGAAAATTTCCCACACTCTGCTCTCGTTTTCAGTAGCATAGAGCCTTATTGGTGTTTTATTCAGTTGCACTAAGTGCCAGATATTCATCCTTAAACCTTTACCCTCCTAAATTCCAAAGGATCAGGTTGTATCTTTGCTACATCTAACCACATATTAAACATAGTATACTCTTTTCTCAGGCTGTGCTTCTTAAAATGTTAGGATGTACCACATAAAATCACTGAGATCTGACTTGTTCATCAACAAAATGGCCACTTGATGTAGTACAACCTAATAATTTTTGAGAAATACAGTTCAAAATAGAAATATAAGCTGAGGGTGGTGACCCTCACCTGTAATCCTTGCACTTGGGAGCCTGGGGGTTGGAGGGAGAGATCAGGAATTCCAAACCAGCCTGGGCTCCATAGTGATACCATGTCTCAAAAAAATTAAAAAGAAAAAAAAGAAAAAAGAAATATATAGTGGATTTTCAAGGCACTTGATGAAGATGATGATACGGATAATAACTACCATTTATATAGGTCTTGCAATGTGCCGTGCACTTTCTATGTGATTTCTCACTGACTCCTCTCAACAACCTTAGGAGGCAGGTAAGTACTATTAGTACTATTAGGATTTTCCTCACATCCTCTTAGAACTTCTGATATTTTTAATCTTTTTTTTTGAAGGTTACCTAGAGCATTTGTATTAGAAAACTATAGAAAATTAGTAACTTCCATGAGCAAATGCCAGGTAGTGGCACATGTCAGTTTTCCACAGTCTTGCTTTATGGGATGTCAGAAAGCACTACTCAGGGGTTCTGTTTGCACTTACTGGAATTACTCATGGCAGATCATTTCCCCATATTTCTCTGTAAACTCTTCAGGCTTCTTATAGGTTTTTTGCTTTGTTTTATTTTTGTTTTTTGTCTTTAGAGTATGAGTCCCCATCGCTTGAATACCACCCCCTTGGTCTGTGAAAAAATTGTCTGCCATGAAACTCATTCCTGATGCCAAAAAGTTAGGGACTACTGCCTTAGAGTATTCTTTAATTAGGTCAGCCCAAAGTTGGTGCTGGGGCTGGAATGACTCATAAGTTCTATGGGGGGCTAGATGGGTTGGTTTTGCTTATAATTACTGGTAGACAGACCTGTCCCTTTTCTTGGATATTCAGGTAATAGATTTTTACTTTGATTGTGATCTTCAGTGGTTTGAGTGGGTATTCTTTTAGATGATTGATTTCAATTCTGAAGACCCCTTTATCTAATGAAGGGTCATCAAGAAAAATACACCCTTGCCAAATTAATAAATTAGCTTCATCAACTTAGAGATTATGGAAGTCTTACATTTCACATTTGTGTATCTCTTCAAGTTCCTCCATCAGCTTCCTGCTGGCTGCTATCTTGGATCCTGGAAGAAACTGAGTGTCAAAGAATTTAAGAAACTTGCTTAAAGTCAAACAAATTAAAGAACAAAGCTGAGATTCCAACCTAAGTCTGGCTGATTCCAAAGCTCGGGCTTTTTTCAATAGTATCATCATTAATATGTTGTAATTGAGATTAGAGAATAGTGTATTGTGAGGCAGAGAAGGCAGAACTCATTGGTGACCCTATTCAAAGATAAGTTGTCTTGCATCTAGCTTTGTCTTCGGCCTATAACATGATGTTATATTCCATTGTCCCCAAGTCCTAGGTTAATTCTGCACTCTTTTACTGGTTCAGTTCTTTTCTTGAGGTATTCTGGGGAAGGGAATTCTAGGACAGGTCATTCACTTTTATTTTCTTCCTAGCATGAGATGGGGATGGGAGTGTGGAATGGAGGGTCGGAGAGTGGGCCAGGATGAAGCCTAGTAGATAGCTCAGTTTATAAAGTTTTTATGTTTGGTTTTTGTCCTTTTTGTATTTCCTTTTGATTTGCCAGCCCACATACTATATCAGATAATTAAAGGCTACAGCTTAAACTCTTTTCTTGTGTACTCAACACTACTCCAGGGCCAATTTTGACCCAGATGTGCCTACTTCTGTATAATATGGTGAATAAGCAGTCCCTCTGAAAAACTGATGATGGAACTTACCTCTTGTGGCACCACTAATATTTTAACCAGGACCTATTAATATTGTAGCTAATGGTAATATTCCATCTCTGCATACAAATCATATACCTATTAGATTTTTGTAAATAGAGCAGATGTTTGCTAGGGTACATTACTTTTAAAAAGTATGCACAGTGTAAAGAAAAAAGGAAATGCAGAGGGTAAAAGTTTATAATGAAGTTTCTGGTCACATTTTAAAAATATGTTTTAAAAAAGACAGGCATATAAGGTTGGGAGCATGTTAGAATTCCAGTTCATAAAAATGCAAGGAATCTTGACACAGGTCTATTTTTGAAGTGCCGTGTTAAGAAAAACAATCTGAAATCATACTAAAAGAAGGACCAGGTTGGACAGGAAAAGAGATAGACTCAGTGCTTTGGCCTTGATGCATTTGAGGTTCCCCTGAGATACCCAGTGGGCTTGCCTGGTATTCAGGAGAAAGGTCAGCGATGAGAAGAGATTTGAGAATCCTCAGAGGAGAGCAGAGATGATACCTGAGAATGGGATGAGCTGGTCCATATGTTTTGCAGCTATTTAAAAATACAGATCCCTTGGCCCTGTTTTTGGAAGTTCTGATTCAGCACATCTGGGATCAGGCCCACCCGCCCCCAACCCCTACTTCTATTTAACAAGCTCCCCAGGCCATTCCGATTTGCAGCCAGGTTAGTTCATTGGCTCATCCATCAACTCAGGACTTGGCTGTTGCTTTGTTGCCTCCAAAGGGGATCATAAAATGTGAATGATTCTTCTCCTGTCCTTTCAAAAGAGGGTAGTTTCCAAAACAAAGCAAGTTTTAAAGATGTATTTTGAGGAAATATTTATAAAAACTCTAGAAACAGTGGAGCCATTTCCATTGTAGTCCTGGGTTTGATTTGTTCATCTATTCGAAGAAAAGTGAACAATATTTTTTGTGGATTTAACCCACACATAGAATGGGTAATTTTTGCATGTTTTCCAAAGTCACATAAAGAATTATAATATTTTTTAAGAAAGGATGCTGGGTTAATTTTATTATGTTACATAAATAGAATATCCTTAATAATAATTAGTGCCTTCCATATTGAGCATACTGTTTTATTTCAAGAAGTAGATTTCTATGGACAGGTAAATCATATGTGAACTTTGAGAAAAATTTCTCTTTGGACAGTAATATAGAGTAAATGATAGTTCTGGCACAAATAACCTACATGAAGTATAAGTACTAAGCCATATTTGAGGTTGACGTTTGGATATTTTCCTGTAGGGGTTATCTCTACATCAAAGTGTAAACCCAGGACACTCCAGACTTCCTGAATCAGATATATTTCTCATTTGAGACAGATGGGGCCGTCAGGCATTTTTCCCATTTGACTGTGTCTGGGAAGAAAGGAGAGCCTTTCCTTTCAGGTACACTGAAGATAATCTAAGTAGTCAAATTGAAGGATGGAGGGAGAAATGGCCATTATAGTCCCCAAAGGTCAGAATCCTTTGCAATAGCCATGAACCATACTTGTGTTTTATGTTGACCTATAAGCCTAGAATAATACAGTTTTGGACCGTAGTAAGGAATTTGGAAATGTAAGTTGGTCTAAATTCCTGGCTGTAGAATCAAAGCAAATCATATCAATGTTGGTTATCACCTTAATTCAGAATTTTGCTTTGTCTTACCCCTACTGAAGTCATACTTCACTTTTTAATTTTTCTTCCATTATGTCCCTGCATCTTTTACACATTTCAAAGTCTTATACTCATTCTCTCCCTCTGCTGGTCTAGACAGATATTTTCTAGTGGGAGTGGATACATTCCCTGTTCTCTGGGCAGGAATTCTCATTAGACTGGCAATCCGGAAAGGTTTATGAATGACTAATCATTAGGTTTTTTGTGTGTGTTTGTTTGTATTTATTTATTTATTTACTTATTTGGTGGTGCTTGGGGATTAAACCTTACACATGCTTTGGGCCTTACACATGCTTTGCAAGTCTTTTACCATGGGGCTGCCCTCCTAGCCTTTGTTTATTTGTTTGGAGACAGGGTCTCTCTAAGTTACACAGGTTGCCTCTGTACTCCAACTTTCAATCCTTCTGCCTGAGTCCTCCAAGTCACTGGGATGAAAGGCGTGCACCACCACATCCAACTTGACCATTAGTTTGTGATATGTAAATTATTTATATTCATTAGATGTTACTCTGAGATGTTTTGGAGGAAAGTTCTCAGAACAGTTTTATATGTGTTATCTACTTCTCAGAATATCCCTGAGAGATTGAGAGGGTATGGGGAGGCTTAATACCACTGTTTCATAGACAAGAAACTGAAGTTTGGAATGACCTCAAGACAAGATCCTTGACATTTGGCTTTCTTGTAGAATTAGGAAAAGGAGGATTGATGGATAAGAGAATATATGTGTACAGCCTTTGAAATAGTTTTGCAATTCTACAGGCAGGTGATCATCATCATTATGACTTTTCTCTTGGGGGAGAATGAACAAACACTGTCTTGAAAACCATACAGCTCATTCAAGACTGTTTGCAGGCTGCACTGAGTCACAGAATTAGTTAAGTTGTACTGATGAGGGAGAATGTGTAAGTATATATACAAACTAGAGGGCCTTGACTTTTCTTTCCATGATAGAAGGCTTTTGCTCTTAGAAATGTTCTTCATTTATGTACCATATTTAAAATTAGAGTACATGATCCTATTGAATGCTGGTTGTGTCCAGACCTTCAGCAAGTTAATTATTCATTTGTATGTTCTATTTGCATTGACTTTCATGCTGGGAACGGAGTTATAAGACTTGGAATTTATGATTGTTAGTGTGTATAATAAAATTTCTTAGGAATGTCCAATAGAAATGGAGAGGTCCATAAGAGAGATTTTTTTCTTGGTCAGGCCTATTTTCTGTTTCTCAAGTGCATTCTCTCACTATCTTTAAACATACACACTTATGCCCATGTATACACACACACACACACACACACCTCGGTGGTTAATTCATTCATGTGCAATTAAACTTAGAATGCAGACTTCATGGAGACAACACATAAAAAAACAAAAGCTTAAGAGACCTATTAGTGAAGTTCATTTGAGTGCCTGAGGTATAAAGAATCTTTACAGCCTTGACAAAATGTATCTCTAAGTGTTCTTTGTTTAACTGAGATGTGCTAATACATGTTACGTTGTATTTTAGCATTCTTGACCTTTTAATTAAAATCCCCTGAAATGAAGATTTCAAGAGATGACATAGATTTAGTTGAAGTTACCAAAGATTGGCATTTGTTAAGGGTAATGCCAGTTTTGCTGACAGTTTCTTAAAAACATACTTGCTATTTCTTTCACTAGAAGGAGAGGAAGAAGTTTTTTTCTTACATGATTTTATGAAATGGCATTAGACTTTAAATGGCCTTAGTAGGTTCCTAAGCCAAAAGTTGCATATATAAAGCACATGTTAGCAGGAATTTCCTGATAAAAGGACCTGTGAACCTCCATTTACCAAAGTAGGAAAGGAAACATGCAATAGTTCTGTTGCTTAGAATCCTCTTAATTGAACCTGATAAAACAGAAAATGTAATGAGATGAACTGATTAAAGATCAGGATCACCTATCTCTCAAAAAAAATTTTTTTTAGCAGTACTGGGGGTGGACCCAGGGCCTCGTACTTGCATGCCCTGCAAGTGCTGGGCCACTGAGCTGCATCCTCAGCCCATTTTTTTAGTTTTTGAGACAGTCTCACTAAGTTACACTGACTGCATCTGGTCTCGAACTTGCGATCCTCCTGCCTCTGCCTCCCCAGTCACGGGGATTACAGGCATGTGCCACCGTGCCCAGCTCCTATCTCTCTAATTTCTATGGCTGCTTCACATGCAAAGCTCTTGGTAGCAGATATTTCTCTTTGAGTAAAATCAAACCCCCTTTATGAACTTTATTATAACAACTTTTTGTCAATTTGTTAGTTAGCTTACACATTGTTGTGACAAAATACCTAGCAGAAACAAAATGGGAGGAATGATCTATTGAGGCTTACAGTGTAGAGGATTTCAGTGCACAGAGGCAGGAAGGCATGATGGTAGGGCAGGCATAACAGGCATGACTGTGGGAGAGGTGGGGGCCTGTGGTAGAGAACCTTACACCATGGCTGATCAGGAGCAAAGAGGCAGGACTAAGGGCCCAAGCAAAACCTCTGAAGGCCAACCCCAGTGACCCACCTCCATAAAGCTAGGTCCCACCTCCTAAAGTTCCATAGCTTCCATGGATGGTGCCACCAGCTAGGGATCAAACATTCAAACACATGACCTTTGGGGGACCATTTAGATTCAAACCATGACACTCAGGTGTTCCTTATAAGGTTTCAGAATTCATTGATCAAATCTACCTTTGCTCCTAACCTTGATTACTAGTGCTTGGTTCTCTTAGTTCATTTGCTGGGGGAGGCTCTTGTTTATTTAGTTAGTTGCTTGAGAGGAAATATGTTATACCTGAGTCGACTTCAAACAAAAGCAGGGATAGCATAGTCACGGCTTAGACTGTTTTAAATGGACTTGTTGTTGTTGTTGTTAGGTGCTGTCGAGTCAGTATCCAACTCATAGTGACCCTCATAGGGTTTTCAATGGCTGACTGTCTTGGGATTGCCTTGGGAGTGGATTGCCAGGCCCTTCTCCCATTTTTGCGGTGCTGGGAATTGAACTCGGGACCTCAGAGACTGCAGCGCAGCGCTCTACCCACTGAGCTAAATCCCAGGCCTTTAAATGGACTAGATGTGCTTAAACGAAAAGCTTGCCTCTCTGGTTAAAAGTCTCATACTTCCTCTAGTAAAAAAGACATATTTCTACTTGATTTGGAAGTCCTCCACACAGACATTGGTGGTCTACTTCCAAGATGCTCTTTAACTTAGTTGAATTCCAAGCAGACTGCTGGCCTTATTTTGTTATCAAACTGGGCCCTCTTACTGTACATAGCTCTAACGGCTCTTTCTGGACAGGTTTCCCAAAATGCACTTCGCTTTTTGAATCTGAAGCCCACTCTAATATTCGCAAGGGCATTTCCACGGGATTTGCCATTTTATTTCTTCTTTTTAAAGGATCACCAAAAGAGATTTCAGAAGAAAATGAGCCCAAACATACCAGATTGACAGTATTCGTCAACTTACTGTGTGTCTTCTGACATTAGAATAACCATACTTCAGAGTTGCGCATGCCTGTTAAAAGACACTGGATGAAATCAAAGTTAGACTAGGGTTTGGAATTCTTCACTTAAGTCTTAATGCCCTGGTTTATAGTCTCTAATATCTAGGCTGGTCTGGAATTTGTAAAATATTGCCTGTTCTCTATATTGAAGAAACAGACATTTCTGTAGTACATTCAGTAAAGCTTTTTATCTCTAGGGAATGCTTGGATGGTGGAGGAGGTCAGATGAAACCAAAATAGTCTTCCAATCACAAGACAACATAATTATTTTTATCTGATCCAAATGCTGAATTTGACTGTGTGGTATTTTTTTTCTTCACTGTCCCAGTCTCCCCAAGGCAATCAATCTTTGGGAGGCCCAAGCAAGAGATCCGAGGTACCACAGGTCAAAGAAAGTACAGGGTTGGTTATATGGCCCTCTCTGTTCAGAAGGGTGCTGCCATCCTAGGTGGCTCCCTCCACACCAGTCAGAAAGCAAGGATTTCTCCCCAAAGTTTTTGTGTTCCTTTGTGTTGACACAAAGTGCCATCAAGGCATCTGACCCAGTGTCATCAAGGCATAATGGAACCTATCCTTCTAGATATGGGCCTAGATGAGAGACTAGTATAAGACTCTACCTTTCCTGATGCAGTTTCAGACTTTGTATTGTTTAGACTCCAGAGAAGTTACAGCTTTGTTAAATCCCAAGAATAACATACATTCCCGTGCCAGAGGGATAGTAGTCACAGTTTTATCAGAGGGGACCGTGCTGGCCTTGCATGGATGAAGAAAAAAGGTAACAAGAAGACCTTCCAGGAGAGGAAATGGCTAAACAGGACCTTTAAGAATCAATAAGGATTTGGCATGTAAAAAACAGGCAGGAAATGAAAAAAAAGAAAAAAAAGAAAGAAAAAGAAAGAGAAAAGGAAAAGGATTTCAGGGCATAGGAATAAGCAGCGTGTAAAAAAGCTGTGCAGCCATATCCACAAGATTTACAAAGATGAATAGGCCATAAACCCTGCCCTTGTTGAGCTCACAGTCAGTAGGATACTTACTCTGACCCACTTTCCTGGTAATGAAGATGGTTTTGTCTTGATGTATTCAACTTGAAGCCTTCTGCCTGGGGCTGGCTTCAAGAATGTACAGCCTGTGCAGTCACACAGGCCCTTCACAGAACCCAATGCTTGCTTTAATGCTCTGCTCTTGCCACCTTGAAATTCTTAATATTTTTGAATGAGGGGGGCCACATTTTCATTTGCCCTGGTCACTGCAGATGGTGAGGGTAACTCTGCTCAGACTCTGTACTACTTTAACAAGGATGACCTGAGGTAAAACAAAGGGTTTTTTTTTCTTTGCTTACACGTAACCCTAGCTCTGTTCTAGAGAGAAAAACTTCAGATAAACTTATCCTTACCCAAGTTTAGAGTACTTAATGGCTTTTCCTTCCAAGAACTAGTTGCCTTCTAAAAGTGGATAGCAGCCAAAGCTAGTATAAAAGGTATTGTTCAAAGAAATGCATTGTAAGGTGGATTTTTTTAAAGAAGGTGTTTATGAGAGCATAGCATTAACAGTAACATTTGAATAATGCTAATTTCAAAACTCATTCTTATATCCTATCTCATTCAGAAGTCACAAGCAATCTGATGGTTTCTGTGTTCTGTTCATAAAAGGTAAATAAGTAAGCTAGATGAATGGGCCAGGCTCTGTAAAATAAGCATGCTCATCCTGTGACCCATGGCGTTCAAGTGCTTGTGCACATTATCTAGCAGTTTTGGTGAGAGCTGTAGGAGCATTGGGCCCTGCTTCTTCAGTTCTGGCCGGCATCAATTATGACAGAAATTGTGAGTATCAGAGCATACAAGAGGAGAACATAGTGTCAGTGCTGAGGAGTGCCTACCATAGGGGCCCATTGAAACCAACTGGCCTAGGGATGCATGGACCAGGCTCCTCTCTCATATGCACAATCATCACACCATCTACCTGAGCAGGACTTCTTTTACTGATTTACAGTCCAATCTGTCAGGGAAGCAAGGCTACTTTGCTCTTGATTTTCACTAGATAAACTTAACATGAAGTAGAAAATCTTAATGTGTTACTGAGCTATAGTTAAATATAAAATTGTCCTTTCTTCGTTTGTGCTAAAAAAAATACAACAAGGGATTTCTCGACATTTTGACAAACTTACTCTACTTAGAAAAAAATTGTCAACTCGAGATTTCAAGATATATATCATAATTTTTCTTCAGAGAGAGAACACTTTTTTCTTGATAGCTTTGGGGAGATTGAAAGAAGGCTGAAGAAGAATAGAAGAAATTATATTGAGCAATCATTGATGTACTTTAGAAACAAAAACTCATAATACACTTATCCCCTAGTCTTCAAGGAGACTCAGGGAAGTGGAGTTTATGATCAGAGAAAATTTCAGGGACAAGTAATAAGCAAAGTTCTAATTTTGTGGCCACAACACCAGGTTCAAGCAAGTGTGGCAGCAAGTGATAAATACTGCAGGAGGCTACCCATTCAGTCCCTTCTAGGTTTTCTAATTCTGGGCCTTATACTCTGGTCTGTAGAATAAAGATGAATATACAGTCATTTGTACATGTTCAATACAGTAGCAGTTGTCTTTTTTTTTTTTTTACAAAAGATACAGTCAGGCCTGTGTATCTCTAAGTTCCATGTCTACAGATTCAGCTAACCACAGATTGAAAATATGTGGAAAAAATTCTGTCTGTACTAAATATATGTAGGCTTTTTTTTTTTGTCATCATTCCTTAAATACGGAGCATAACGACCATTTACATAGCATTTACATTGTATTAGGCATTATAAGCAATCTAGAGATGATCTAAAATACGCAAGAGAATGTTCATACATTATATGCAAATGGCGTTCCATTTTATACATGGAGTTTAGTTTTGGTGTTTATGCGGCTTCTGGAACCAATCCTACCACTAATACCAAGGGACGACTGTAACAAGATCTTCACTCTAAGCTCAAAGTCTAGGTTGGGAGATAGTCATGTACTCAGTGAGAACATCTGGCTGTGGCTGAGGCCAATGCTCAGGGGAAGTCCAGAGGAACCAGAGTTCTGACCAGGTAACCAAGACAAGTACTCAGTCAGGCAAGACAGAGTGTCAAGGGAAACAGGATTGGCAGAATTGACCGAGGTATATAAATCACAAGGAATTATCAAAGGCCCAGTAATTGCAACTGGGTAAAAGGTTAGAGCAGGAATGAAAGCCCAGGGAGATTTGATGCTGAGAAGTGCTGCCTAGCACCTTCTCTAGTTTCAGGGATTACCTAGGGGCTCTGTAGGACTGGGCTTCTAAGAGGAGTTCTAAGGGGGGGGTGCCACTGTTGTCATTCAAGAAAATATAGTAATGATGGTGAGATAGTTTAACTGTGAACATAAAGCTAAAAAGTGTTATGATTTTCAGAAGACTAAAAAAAGCAAACATTATTTTTAACAATTTACAAACTACACCACTTAAGCTGTTGGTTAGTTTGGAACACTGTGTCTTCTAAAATCCTTATTTGAGTAGTGACTCCTTAAGTAACCAAGGCAATGGTTGCTAAACCTCATCTCAATAAACACTGAACTGATCTATAGAAATAGAGAATGTTCCAGACTTAGAAAGCCTTTTAAGTAGTTTCTGTTTTGAGTGTCAGATAAGGTACTCAATTCCTAAGTACCATTGTTTAACTTAAATCAATTTGTCTTCTCCAGCTCACTCCTTTCTTGGTATTATTATAATCCAAGGTCTAACCTGTCAGTACATTTCTTCTCAGGCACAGTTTTTGATGTGTCATACATGGTGGAAAGTCATTTGTAAAAACTGTGGTACTTTTAATTGTATCAGCTTAAATTTGATTCTGTATTTAACCTTCAGCATACAGAAATGAAATTTTGTTGATATGTATTGAAAATGGCTCTTATAACCTTTAAAGTTTAAAAGAGAGAATCTAAATTATGAAAATATTATACCATGAATAATGGCTCTAGTCACTGCCCCTGAGGACTTTTGTCCCATGGAATGTGCTGGAGTCCATGTACTATATAGACTCTTAGGAAAGGGCTAACAGTTTTACATGTTGTAGCAGTTCAGGAAAATAGAATAGTCTTTCAGCACATGCTATGCTTTTCAAAAGCCTCGAGATAATTTTTATTACTTGTAATACAAACTTTTCAAAAGAGGTTTTGAGTCCAAAGGTATTTAGATACGTACACAAGATAATAAACTTGTTTCACTAGATTTTTTTCTTTTGAAGATTTGAATGAAAAATTATACTTCACTGAATAGTTTTCACAACAATCTAGCTTATCAGACCTAAGCCAGGCTGTTTAGAATAGACATTGAAAGTTTTCCCTTGTCTCACCTTACCTTGACCAGGCATTGCAACATGAATTTGGAATTGGGACCATGTGTGACCCTTATCCATTTGATTCATATCCAGCCCTAGCAAAATATAAGCAGAGTCTCTGCTTTTATACTTTTTCATGGCTATGACCACTTTATGTGAATTATCCCAAGGGGAGGACATGGTCCCTGACAGGCAGGTAAAAGATAATCTTTCCAAAGGACATGGTTCCTGAGGAATATAATGCCTTTTAAAATATTCCTTGCTTCTTTTGATTATGTTGGTTGTTTTCCGGTTGTAATAGCCATGTATGTCATAGTTACTACGTTTTTAAAAACATTCCATGATCTACACAACAGATTCTTTTCAGTTGGCATATCTTAGGCTGAAGCTATCATTTTATTGACTGTTGATGGCTTGGTGCGGTCCATGAAATGCTTATTCAATGCTCCCTTATGTGTCAGACTCTGAGGTAAATACTGACATGAAGATGGGAGAGACACAGTCTCTACCCTCTGGGCCTATGGGGATGACAAATGGATAAACATATTTTCAATATATTGTGCTAGACTCAGAAGTCTATATGTGCTATTGGAGCCAATACAAAAACATTGTCTCTGCCTCTTGTAATCTGTTCTTCTGCTTGCTCCTTACTAAACAGATTTACTAAACAAATTCTTCCTTTAAACCAGACGGGAAGCCATTAGCATCTTCACCAACTTAGTAGCCAGCCTAATATAGGGAAGAACATTTACAGTGGGGATTCTGTTGAGATCCAGATAAATTTCGGCTCTGAGATGCCTGAGGTCATTGTGGAGGCAGGTTTACAACCCCAATTCACAGTAGTTACTTCTGGTCTTTCAAAGAGCGAAAACTGGAGGGGGAAAATGAGTGGGAAAGAGCTATAGAAACAATTCCACTTGAGGAAAGAGAAAAGGCACATAGGGCACTCCCCACCCCGGCTATGTGCGTTTGAGCCTAAAAAGGTGACTGACCCTGATGTAGACTGTATATTTTCAGAAAGCTGTATTTAGCTGTCAACTCCTTGAATTTCTTCTTAGCAACTTACATACAAACGGGGCCTCCTTTGTGCTTAGGGACATTCTCAAGCACTTACGTTTTTTCCCTGGAATTCACAGACCCTGTTCTGTTCTGTGTTTTATTGCTTTCAGCTTATTTCCTGTTTTCTTGGTTAAAAACTAAAGCCTCTGTAGAAATGATAAGTTGAAAATGGAACAGACACCAAGCATTGCTTCCTGGTGTCCATTCTCAGTCCAGGTAAAGTAAATCCAGGGCTACTAGGAGAAAAACATTGAATCAGACCAGCTTTCTGCACATATCTTGTTCAAAGGAAAAAGAAATGCTTTAGAGGCTTTGCTTTTTCCAATGCTCTGTGGAGTTCTTTTGCTAAGTTTGGAGCTGTTTATTTTTCCTTTCATTCTGCTGCCTCGTGCACAGATGGAGAAGAAACCTACATTAGCTTCGTTTAAGTGACGCTAAAAGGGCTACATTTGCCAGCACTATCAGGGGGCCAACTGAAAATGATCACCTCCGACAGCACAAGATGGACCAGCTCTTTCTTTTCACCTCCTGAGGGTTTAAACACTCTCAACTTTATTAACAGGAACTTGCAGGGACAAGCCTGCTAAGTTTATCTCATTCCAAATGAACACTTTATTTCATCAAAAGCTTACATCGAGGTTGTGCAGGTTTATAGAAGGAATACCATACAAAAGCCTCTCAGAGGTCCAAGGCAGTGATCTGGTACTGAAGCTAGAGATTGTTGTTTTTACACACAAGTATATAAGCTGTTTGTATTGTGAGAAGCCATAGAGTTATGGCCTGAAGGGTTGTGTGCAAGATTGGTGTTCATAAAGGAATGTCACCCAGGGTACAGAGCTGGAATATTTCTAAGTTTCGTGACTTGGGAAAAAAATATGAAGAGAAATCTGTTTAGTTCTAAGGGTTGGAAGATATTAAGACCATCAAACAATTTTATTCACAAGAAGGTGTTGTTAAATTTAAATATATGCATATATCACAGTAGCCAGAAATTCGAAAGTAATTGACTATGATATCATAATACGAGCTCACATATTGAGTGGTTTTGGATAAGCATTAATCCCTTAAATTTCTTAATAGAAATTGTGTGCATATGCCCATACACGTTTACTGTTTTCCTTGATATATTTTCATGTATACCTTTAGTATTGTAGCAAGATGTTTAATTTTTGGATTTAATTATATTCTCTCAAAAACTCCCCAACTTATAATGTATACAGTGTTTTAATTAAAGTGCATTTTCACCAAGTCAAATGATAAATTTCTTGGAGATACAAATAATCAGCTTTTAATATCAGCTTACTTTGATGCCAGAAGTTGGCTTTGTACGTGTGTTTGTGTGCAGGTGCGTGTGTGTGCATGTGTGTGTTAACTCAGGCTAATCATAACCCAAAAGATCATCATTATCATTTTTTTACATTACTCTAGTTAAAGAGACTACATCAAAAGGAAAAATGCATTTGGCAGCTCTTTGTATAATGGTCTTTTGTTAGAAGGAAACATTGCTCCCTCCCCTAGTGTGTAGAGAACAACCCAGGACAATTCTGGCAGCTGGCCATGGAGTCTGTCCTGGCTTTGGCAAGAACAGATGGTTTGGGGGGTTGTTGTTCACATTTGATTTCCATGTTACAAATTTTGAATGAAGTCTTTGCTGAACCCTTTGTCCTGCGGTCTGCAGCTCCTCACATCAGGGGGCAGTTAGGCGCCGGTCCTGATGTGCCAATTTGACACCGGAGTACTGCCATTTATCCAGAATTTGGATTCCCCCTACTTCTGGCCCTCTACTGGATGGAAGCAGTAAGTGTGGGTATACTGCCCTCCGGTGTCCAGCTCAGAGAGGTGCGGAGAGCTGGAGTTCTGAACTCTAGGAACTGAGGAACTTGGGGGAGACAAATGCTTCAGCTCTCTCTGCTATTTGGGAGCAGCCATGGAGATGCCTGTTTGAATGCCAGATCCTTACCACACACCCCCCCAGGTGTGACTGCCATAGCCCATAGACTCAATTCTGAGAATGACCTTGGGGCTTATCCATCTTCCTTCCTTGTCTCATTTATTGAGCATTTACAATGTTTATAATTTTTAATTCAATATATTTTTTGCATTGACTGCATGCAAGCATAGTTTACTGAAGTGAGGTGTACAAGAATGAAAAAGAAGGACAGAAATCCCCAAGTTAGAGCCAGGTGCTGTAGCTCAAGCCTATGATCCCAGCAACTTGGGAGGTGGAGGAAAGAGGATCTCAGGTTTGATGCCAGAGGCAGCCTGTGTAATTAGTGAGACCCTGTCTCAAGATAAAAAATTTAAAATGCTCTGGGGGTGGAGCCTAGTGGTAGAGGCCTTGCAAAGTATGTGTGAGGCCCTGGGTTGAAGTATCCCTAAATACTGCCAAAAAATAAAAAACGAGAGAGAGAAAAAATAAAAGAAGAAAACAAAAGAAGAAAGAAATCCTGAAATTAATGGAGTTCACATTCTATTGGTGGGTTGGGGAATGGAGTGCAAGAAAACATCAAATAAAAACTAAATTAATAAGGCAATTTAAAACTTATGGTAAGGCTATGACAGAAAAGTAAAGGTAAGTGGAGTTAAAGAATGATGTAAGTGGTGTTGATATTTTAAAGGGGGTGGTGAGCCAGAAGACTTTCCGAGGAGGGGTGTTTTTGAATAGTGAACAGAATGAAGTGAAGGATTAAGCCATTCAGGACATGTTTAGGGAACTGAGGCGAGGAAAGGGGGAGAGACCTGCCAAAAGTCTCATATCTCTTTTGTGCTGCATTCAGCTAGAATGACAGTCGAAATTACTACTGAGCTGCTTTTGTATATCAGGTAGACAGCTAGACCCTGGGTCAACAGGAGACACAGAAACATGAATTAAGGTGAATTCCTTCTTGTTAAGGGGCTTGCTGTTGCAATATATGTGTCTGACAAGTATCTTGTGCATAGAGAAGTCAGCAGAGCTGCATGAATGGCACTCTGTTGCTCAAATATGACTTGAAAACATGTGGTAACTTGGACTACTCAGTTAGTTGAGTCCTAGATGGCCTGTGTGCCTTGGAAGATGAGTTTCCAGGGATGCTGCAATAGCATGTCATCTTGTGTTCCCCCCAGTGCCCCAGCCCTGGTAGAATAGCTGCTCCTTGTATTCTCCTGGATTCCACGGGGTTGGGGTTGTGGGGGGCTATCTTAGCTTGCTTTGAAAGGAG
Source organism: Pedetes capensis (assembly GCA_007922755.1). Taxonomy (NCBI): domain Eukaryota; kingdom Metazoa; phylum Chordata; class Mammalia; order Rodentia; family Pedetidae; genus Pedetes; species Pedetes capensis. The sequence continues at coordinate 2,408 of VMDO01012042.1, read as the reverse complement.
CGAGTCGGGAGAAGTCTGTAGAAGGAAGGTCTCTCTCATTCACCAAGTGGTGTGGTGATGCTCAAAGGTCATCTGATTCAGAGACAGGGTCAAAGGATTAATGAACTGGAACCAAATCTGTGTGGTAGTGTGGTCACGGAAGAAAGACTGAGGAGGTGCTGCCTTTGTTGAGACCCTACCCCACCCACCCTTTCTCCCATACCCTTGTCCCTCACAGCTTTTACTTCTCAACTCCTGTTCCTTTCATGGGGCTCTCTACTGTGCCTAGGATATTTCTTCAGTAGCAAATAGCTTCCTCTTCATATTTCCTTCTTACATGATGGTTCAAAGATTGCATGGGAGGATTTCTCTAGTTGATCTTTAAGGCCTGAGTTTCGCCTATATAAAAAATCTATTATCATATGTAGATATAGTATTATATCTGACAACCTAATTATGGACAGCCTACAGCTTACCACTGTGGCATCCAATCCCATCAGATCTTGGAAGCCAAGCAGAGTTGGGCCTGCTTGGATAGGAGACCTCCTGGGAACACCAGGTGCTGTAGGCTTGGGAGAAGGACCTGGCAACCCACTCTCAAAAAGCAATCAGCCATTGAAAACCCTATGAATAGCAGAGAAACACTGACAATAGTGTTCCATCTGTTGTATATAGGGTCGCTATGAGGTGCACAACACCTAACAACAACGATTATGGACATGCCTTTTAACAAATACCAGTAGTCTAGGGTATAGTAGGGTAAATGGGTTTGCCTTTATTTACCTGTAGTGTTTCTACTACCAAAAGGAATTTTTTTTTAAACATCAGCATTTTTTGAGCCACGTTGGTGGTGCACACCTGTAATCCTAGAACTTGGAAGGCTGAGGCAGGAAGATTGATGCTAGTTCAAGGCCAGCCTTGGCTACAAATCGAGTTCCAGGACAGCCTAGGATGCATAGTGAGACTTTGTTATCCACCCCCCCCCCATCAGCATTTTTGGACCAACAGAATTTGTAGCATAAAATATGTTCTTTTGAAAGATAAGGATATTTTATCTTTTACAATAATATACTCTTTTCTGCCTCCCCCTCCAACTCAGGGAATAACAGGTGACAATCAAAAAATGAGAGTTCAAAATGAAATACGATGAATATAATACTGAGGTCAACTTTCAGTACACCATGTATAAGTGTAATCAATCTCCTGGGGAAATGACCGCCTTTTCTTCCCAGGGAAAGAAATGTTCCATGTGGTTGGTGAGAGGGGAAAAAATTCTTTCTTTACCTTTGGTGCCTGCTGATTGCCAGCACCTCTTTGCTATTTGCAATTCTTTCTCAGGGCTTTCAAATTCATTCTAATTCTCTCTTTCTCCCTCTTATTCCTGTCCTCTTTTTTCTTTTGCTCTGGTAAATCTGCAAGTATATCTTTTTTTGGCAGGTATCCACTTCTTCTGTGTCTTTCAGCCAAATGACTCCTCATTTATCGGTTAACAACTAATTGTGCACTGATTACCCTGGCCCTTTCTCAGCCCTGGCTGGGGAGGAACCTGCACTCATTGACCTCATTTCATTGCAAGTCTTATATCAGCACTGTTTTGGAAATAAGCAATAGCCTTGGGGAGCTGAAAAAAGTAGTTAACGGGAGTTCCCCAAGTTTTTAGCTGACTGAGAATTTTACCCTTTTGGAACTTCTTCCATTAAGTGTTCTTGGCTCTCAGTTACCATTTTATTTGGTAAAGCTGAATGATAGCAAAACAATCCATACGAGGTGATTTTAAAATGATAATAGCTTGTATTCTCACAGTACTTTAAAAGCATTTTTGTATTTGTCTCATATTTTTTCCTGTAACAGCCCTGGGAGGGTTGTGGGATCATCCCAGTTTGAGGGCAAGGACCTGAAATGTAGTCTATTGAAAGCATTGAAAAGCCGGGCATGGTGGCGCATGCCTGTAATCCCAGCAACTCACGAGGAGGAGGCAGAGGGATCGCAAGTTCGAGACCAGAGGCAGTCTGTGTAATTTAGCGAGACCCTGTCTCAGAGTAAAAAGTGAAAACATGGAGTGGAGGTGCAGCTCAGTGGTACAGCACTTGCAAAACATGCAAGTGCGAGGCCCTGGGTCAACCCCCCAATACTGGGGAAAGAAAAGAAAGTATTGCAGACTTAGAATTAGAAAACTTGGTCTCAGCAGGCCATAGAAGTCACAGTGTCTTCTGAAGACCATGGAAGTAGTTTGATCTCTGATAATTAAACAACATGCAATAGACCAAAGCAGAGAGAGATCTCTGGAAGGTATTAATGTAAAGAAGAGATATGTCAGGCTGGCCATGATGGGGCTGAGTTGGCTTATCCCAGTATTTGGAAGGCTGTGGCAGGAAGATCATGAGTTTGACACCAGCCTGGGCTACATAGCAAGACTCTGTCAAAAAAGC
>VMDO01012041.1:0-63955 GCA_007922755.1 Pedetes capensis | reverse complement strand
GAGACACAACAGACTCATAGACATTCTGAGAATGATCTTGCTCCTGTGGGTCCTGTAGTGACAAACCCCACCCTCCTGCTGCTGTCAAGAAGTCACTTGCTATGGTGAAGGAAGAAGGTTAGTTGTGCTGAACTGCAAGAGGCCCTGAAGAGCATCACAGGGCTGAGACTAGAATTTTACAGACCAGACTGATCCGGTGTCTCTCTGCGGATTGCACCCAGGTGTTAAAGTGGTGGCAATTACCAAATGGTGATGCAGCTACAGGATAGCTCTGCCCTGTGGAACGCTCTGAGAGGATGAGGACTCTGCATCTGGGCTTTTCAATGTAGTCACATGTGGCCACATAACACTGAAATGTGGTTGGCATGACTGAGTTCCTGAATGTTTCATAGTATGGAATTTTAACTAATTTGAATTGAAATAGCTGCGTGTGGCTAATGACTACCAGGTTGATCAGGGCAGGTCAAGAAACCTCGTGCCGCATGTCTGTTATTCAGTGGACTAATCAAAGTAACACCCAGAGACTTTTCCCTTCACTGACCTTGTGAACATATTGAGGATGGTAGCAGTGGGAAGCGATGGATGAAAAAGATGTGAAAGAAAGGGATTTTAAGCTGAAGGATGATCCGTGAAATTGCAGTGTGAACCCTTGTAAATGATGGTGGCTTTTCAGGGGTGACCAGAAAGTGATGTGTCAGGCCATGACTCTCCTTTGGTTTTGTCTTCACAGGCTCTTTCATGCTGGTGAATGCATCAGGGAGACCCGAGGGGCAGAGAGCGCACCTGCTCTTGCCTCTGCTTAAGGAAAATGACACCCACTGCATTGACTTTCACTATTTTGTATCCAGCAAGAGTAATTCTGCTCCCGGGTTACTCAATGTCTACGTGAAGGTCAATAATGGGCCTTTGGGGAATCCCATCTGGAACATATCTGGAGATCCCACACGCACGTGGAACAGGGCAGAACTGGCCATCAGTACATTCTGGCCTAACTTTTATCAGGTATGTGCTTTCTTTCCACTTTATGTTTTGAAGACTCTTCTAATTCTTAAAAATATAAGTTCTTATATTAGCATGGTCATAAAATATATAAGAAATGTTATTTTTAAAAAATACTTTTATAAGTATGACCTATATTATTTGATAAAGAGTGTCTATGGCTTTGTGAAATGACTAAAATCAGAACTCAAGTTTGTTTTATGCCTGGTATGTGTTGTCTTAAGAAAAAAGTAACAACCCTCCACAGAGCCAGCAAGCTCTGTGCAAGGTTGTTTCAGTTTCTATATTAAGTAAGCATGTTGACACAAGACAGCACTTGAGACTAAAAGAGGATGTATCTTCTGCATAGGGTCTTGGGAGTGAAGTGAGCCCTGGTGGAGGTCAGCCTGGGAGGGGCGGGTCCCTGCTGCCACCCATGGAAGCACTGGGAAGAAAATACCTTATGAGACCAAGTCCTTGTCACAGATGGGATGCTATAAGTCCTGTCCTGTTACTTTAGATGATGTATTTCGATCCCCATTGCCCACTTTGAATGAGCTTCCCTTTAACCTAAGTGTAGGCAGAAGCTCGGGGGCACTTAAGTTATACAACAGCAATGAGAGACCCCATCATTCTGTTGGGGATGCCTGTCACTCAAGAGTATCCTGACTTGGGACCAAAGGTGGGAAATCAGTGATAATGGGTACATGGTGGAACTTTGTTCTTTCATCCATAGCATCTTTTATAAATCACTTGGTATTGAGAATATTCCATTGACTTTTCACTAAAAGGCAACCTAAAGAAGACTGGTATTTTGCTGTTCTCTTTCTTCATTCCTTTGGCTCACTCAGGCGTCAACTGGAGTATGTGTCTACAACCATATCTCTAGTTTAATTAAGGTGCTCAGCTAAACTCAGGGATGGGAGAACTGAGTCTTTCAAAGGTGGCTTATCTTCAGCATGGGCATGGATGGCATCGATCCATGATGGCAGGTTTGACGTTTATCAGTTGAGATCCTTCAAGGCCAGTTTCCTGATTTCTGGATCGATAAGGGGAGTAAGTTGGCTATAAATTCCTAACTTAATTTATCTTAGTATCACTGTACTTACTACAATTTCTGGTATTTAATGAACGATAAATAAATGTATTTTAAGTGGAACTGAAAGAAGTAGAGAAAGCTCTGTTAGTATACGTGTAGATTGTTAATGTCTTTTTAGAGTGTACTTTGGCAATAAGCTTTAAAAATATTTTTAAAAATTGTTGTTGTTGGGTACCATAGAGTCAGATCTGACTATAACCACCCTATGTACAACACAACAAAACACTACCCAACACTGAGCCATGCACATGATCTTTTTATGTTTGAGCTCGTTGTTGCAGTCACTATGTTTCTTCTCATTTTAAGTTGTGCCACATCAGTAAAGGACATCCCAGGGGCTTTACTCCATCCTTGTCTTTAAGGCTGACTCTACTTTGAGGAGGCAATTCTTCATTAGTGGCTTCTTGAATGCCTTCCATCCTGGGGGTTCATTTTCCTGCACTATATTTGACAGTGCTTCTCTGATACTCATAGGGTTTTCAATGGCTAATTGTTTCAAAAGTGGGCTGTGGGGTCCTTCTCCCTAGTCTGTCTTAGTCTGGAAGCTCAGCTGAAACCTGTGCACCATGGGTGGCTCTGCTGGTATCTGAAATACTGGTGGCATAGCTTTCAGCATTACATCAACACATAAGCCCACACAGGACAACCAGCTGACAGACGCATGCGTTTAAAAAGAAGTTAGGCACTTTGAAATTTAACAACCTACTAGTAGGAATTTATCCTAAAGAAATAATGAAGAGTGATTGCAAACAATTAACTACAGAGATATTCATAGCAGCTTATTTATGATCATGCAAAAACAGAAACAGTATTATTTCCAACAATAGAGGATTTGTTAATTTATACTATCTCAATACAGAAATTCATTTTGTAGCCATTAGGAATAATGTTGTAGAAAACCATGTAGTAATGCATTTAAACTTAGGGTGGCAAGTGGATAAAATATGTGTAAGGCAATATATTAAATTCTATTCTTAAATTTTAAAAATGTATAATGAAGACCAAAATATATTCTAAAATAAATATATTAACCTTTAACTGGTAATATAGGGTCAAAATATACTCCTGGCCAGGTGCTGGACTTGGGGTGCTGTAGCACGTAACTGTCTGTTATGGAGTCATATGAGACCCCAGAAATGTGATACTGGTAAAAGTGGCATCTCCCTCGCCAGTGATTTTAGTTTTTTTTTTCTTTTTTTCTTCCATCCATGCTATTGTCATTTTCCCCTGTGTTCATGTCTTGTTTTCATTTAGGAAACAAGAGGAAAAATTAGTTTTTCCTTAAGAAGTAAAATATCCTGTTTAATGAATACCTTCTTGATAAAAGTGTTCTAGTAACCTATCAGTAGTATAATTTAAAAGTATGGCAAATGAGGGAGAGTTTCTCCTTACAGGGGTTTAAAACAAGCAGGGGCAAGGAATTGGCCGAGCGAGGCTTCAGGAGCATCCTGTGTGTTGGACCAGGTAAAGAAGCTGAGGGCAAGTAAAAGGCTTCATGGGGAGGACTTTTCTCAGAGTAGAGATGACCTTGTGCAGAGGTGTTTCCTCCGCCTTCTGGAACAGATTCTAGCTTGTCCTCATGTGAGGCCAATGGGATGCACTCCTAGACGACACCAGCAGAGTGTCCTGACCGTCTATGCCCTGGTTTCCTTCTCTTTGGCCTGAGCTGTGCCACTCTAAATCTTCAGACTGAGTTCTCTTCAGACCCTTCGGTGCACTGGTTTAGTATAACATTGGCGGCAATTGAGACCTAGTATTTCTGTTTTGCCTTTGTATACCTACTTCAGATAGTTAACCACCTTCAAGGACTGCTTTGATTTCTGAACAGTCTTATGAAATCAGGCTTTGAAAAGGAAACATTGAACCACATTTAAAGTGGGATGGTCCTGCTTCTAATTCCTAAGATGTCCCACATCCCACTGTGACCTCTCACATTACTGAGTGTGTAGAATTTACCAAATTCAATTAGAATAACTTCATTTTTGCAGCTTTTGTGTTTATGAAATCTATTGGTTCATTGTGTCTTAGTTTGCTGGGTTGCAGAAATAAAATACCATACTCTGGGTGGCTTAAAGAACAGATATTTGCTTCTCCTACTTCTGGAGTGTGAGAAGTCCAACATGAAGATACCACTTTGCTGGGATTTTGGTGAAGGCTCTCATCCTGGTTTGAAGATAGCTGTGTTTTTACCATGTCTACATGTGGCAGGGGAAGCAGAGGGAGCAAGGTGGTTTATCCCTCTTCTCATAAAGGCACTGATCACAACAGACCCACCTTCCTAATATAATCACACAACACCCCCCCCCAATAACATCACATTGGGGGATTAGGGTTTCAACATCCATCTGGGGCTGATACATTCAAGATTCAGAGCACTGACCAAGTCACCAAGAATCGCTTCATGCTTTGAGTTTTAAGGTAGATTTGTAGACATTCTTTAATACAGAATTGTGAAGTGTTTAAGAACTTTCTGAGGAACACCTGTGAAAGATGTAGGCCAACTATAACCCCCTTTTCCCTCACTTCACTGGTGATGTGCCCTATGGGGAACATTGCTAGTGCCATGAGGTCACTGAGACCTGTATCCTTTTTAGAGATGTATAGGTATTTCTTTTTGTTGCTAGTAGCTTTATGTTTTAGTTTAAACCTTTCTTAAAATATTTTGTCTCTCTCTCTCTCTCTCCATATATATATATATATATATATAATATATATATACACACATATATGTATATATATGTATATATAATATATATATACACACACATATATATGTATATATATGTATATATATACACACATATATATGTATATATATGTATATATATATACCTTTTATAAACAGAATTAGCACATACAAGGCAAATGCAAATCCATCGGTTGGATCTGTTTAGACCCATACTCCACCAGTTAAGAGTTTTTGAGTGCTCCACCAGGCACCAGCATTTGAAGTTTTAAAGGCTTAGCAGAGGTAGTACTTCTTACATTTTCCCTTTTTCTGCTCAGGTGCAGTAAACACAAGAAAGTCATTACCCTAATAGCAACATATTTTATTGTAGATGAGTAAAGAGAGATGTCAGCAGGAAGTGTACCAAACGCTGAGCTGTGGCCCTTAAAGCCACCATGTCAGACCTGAATAATGTTTCCTACTTGGGATGAGAAGGACAGCTGTGAGCACAGAAAGAGGGAAACCACTTATCAAAACCTACTTTCTATTTCCCAGCCTGAGGTGTCAGCCTAACTGGAGGTGGGCAAATAAACACAGGACGATAAGCTGACAGGTGCTGTCAGGGATGGGGCCTCCACGGGACCCAGGAGCTGTTAAGACCAGCACAGCCTTATGAAGGAAATGACCAGTGTTTCCTGAGGCTTTTAGAAATGTGACTCCTGCAGGGGCCCATCGCTTTTGATGCAATTTCCCGTACAGATTTCTCCATAAGGAGTTCTGTACTGGCCTGAAGATGTGAATCTGATTTGTGACTGTTAATATTTCTAATTTCAAAATATTAAAAAACAATTCTGCTATTATTCATGCATGTATGCACATATGTGACATTGTCTTTTGTGAACATGGTGTATAATAGTTAATATCCAAGTGGTGCATTCTTAGGATACAGATAAGCTATTTCTGGGCTGACCAAAAGATAGTGGGACACAGGTATTTAGAAGAAGCAGAATTCTTGAGATACCCTCTCTCATGGTATAGGGAATCAGCTTGCACTTGGCACACTTCTGCATTATTATGTAGGCTGCGCTGTGTGTTATACAGATCACAAAAATTAATATAAGGTTTACATATGCTTCAAATATTGGCATGTTAAAATATATTCACATAGCACTTAATTTCTATAAGGTAGTTTTTACATTAGCAGACAGTGGGGGCCTTGTTATTATTTGATTTGTGGTGATAGGGACTGTGCTCAGGATCTAGTGCATATTAAACATGTGGTCTCCCCCTGAGCATCCCTAGCCCATAGTAAGTAGTTTCAACATGAGTTTAGATGGATAAGTGAAATTTTAAAAAGTTGTTTCATGCTATAATGTTGTAACAGGCAGCATCACAGTGTATTAAAAGCATGTATACTTTGGAAAGAATTGAGGTTGAATATCAGCCTTGCTTACTTACAAGCCTGGGCAATTGATTTAAACTTTATGAGCCTCACATTCCTACTTATGGCCTGAGTATAATGACCCTGCCAGGACTGAAGATGAAAGAAAACACACATTTGGGATATTGTGGCTTTTCAATACATGGTGGCAGTGCGTTGGGCCACTGTCAGGGTTCGTGGGAGACAGTAAGAGGGGAAACAAGTAATGAGAGGGCTTGGTCCCTGCTAAGGTACTTCCTAAATATGTTTAGTGGTGGAATGTCAGAAGTTGTTAATGACCAAAGGACCCAGGGAAACATCTCTTAGTGAAACACTGGGTGAGACAAAGTCATCCAGGTTCCTTTCTGGAAGAATATTCCAGAATTATTATCCTATAAAAGTACAAGGCAAGGTTTTGTGAGGGACTGTGGAAGTCACTCATCCTGCACTCCTTTGTCTACATGCTGAGGAAGTAGTGCTCCAGTGACACTCCTGGATGCCTCTGTGTCAGATTCTTTTAGGTTCCTTCTTTCCTTTCACTTCCTGGGCCTCAGTCAAGAGTGTCCATTTCTCACTTAGGATTGACTGCCAAATATGGAGCCATTTTTTATCTTGGCCAGAGTCTGAGCTTTGCAGTTGTTAGTTTCGGGGTGCTTTCCGTCACACCAGGCATAATGGCCTCCTGTGCTTTGGTTATTTTTCATAGTCCTTTCCCTTGTATGATCTTTTTAAAGCATTTGTAGAATTTGGAAACATTTCTTAGCAGGGTAAAGCTTTGCACAGTGGTCACTTTGTGTAGCTTACTGTTTGTAGTAGAATAGTATTCTGCAGGTACAAATCACAATGACAATCTGCACTGAATAAAGCTAATTGTGAGTTAATTATAGCTCCTTAAAACTAAATTGTCAAGTATGTGGTGATTAACACAATTTAATTCCTTAATTAATTTTTGTCCTAATTGCTGCTGCTCAGAACTGCCCTGCAGGGTCTCAGAAGCAGTGGAAGGTATGGCTACTACCTGCCTCAGGGCACCTGCTTCTTTGGGTTTAGACATGGACTTCCCGCCATTTGAGGATGTATATTTTCCTTTCACTTGCACCTTTTTGCTTTATTGTAATGATAAAAAGAAATAGGTTTTCGCTTTGATCCACTTCCCCTTTTCTCTCCTGCCCCTACACATTTCAGATGCCCCTGAAGCCAAGGAGTCACCCATCGATTTCTCTGGGTTCTTTCTAATTATGTACACAGCCCCAGAAGCCTGTGGAATCTCACCTGCAAGGCCTTTCTCACTGCTTCTGGAAAACAGTGATTCCAAGTTAGTTAGAGGCCAGGATGCAGGAGGGTTCAATACAGGGGATGGTTTCATAGAGAGAAAAATGCATAGGTAGTTTGGAAACCCCTTTGTCCTGGCCTCTCAGTAAATGAGGCCTGGGGAGGTTGGGCCCTGAAGAGAGAAGATGAGGGTAGAGTCATCAGATGGGAGAGTGTGGCTCATGGGCGCCTCCTTATGAAAAGAAATTCCTTAGATGTGCTGTGGGGTCCTGGGAGAAGGTAAGGACTGGATCCAGCTGGGCCCTGCTTTAAATTCTTTGTATAAGGAGGACACCAAGGAGCTTGTGTTTAGGGGGAGGCTAAAGCATGATTTACCCTCAGCAGGCTGACAGCTTTGCTGGTAAATGAGTGGAGGAAATAGGAATGGCTTGATCTTACCCATCCCTTCGCATTTAGCTCTAACCTTTGTTCCCCACACAGCTGCCTCAGTTTCTTTGCTGTGTTTGCCTTCAGCCCACTTATATTAGAAAGTCATGTAAATCCACAGTGAGTGATGGCGGCCCACATACATTGGCTGTGTTTTTGAGTTGAGTAGATATTTTCTAAGTTGTGTCCTACAAATCCAGGGAATTTGGGGAGGCATCAGTTGGCCAAATGGGAGTGTGCATTGATTTAAACAAAGTTGAACAAGGTCTGGTTCTAGAGACCATCTTGGGACCTATGTGCATTTATGAGACTCCATAAGACATACAGGGCAGAAGTGGGCACTAGTGTGGGGTTTGCAGAACATCTTTCGAGTCTGATGTTCTTTGAAGCACACTTAGGAAATACCAATATGCACAAGCTGAAAAATAGCACATACCTTGACTCCATAAATCCATTAGCTGCAGCTCTTATTCCCAGTGCCAAACAACCAAATTGCCCCCCGCCTCTCTGATGACATCAGGAAGTTCATGTGACAGTGATGTATGACTCTCTCAAGCAAGAACTTGAGGCTACGCAGTTGTCTCTGTACTCTGCATTTTGTGCTTGAAAAGGACAATCTGTTTTTAAAAAAAACAGTGGAGACAGAAGGTTGTCACTTTATTATTGACTTAGAGCTGCTTCTAGGAAGTTGAGCAATTTGTGTGATTGTCTTTTCATCCTCAAGGAACATGTTTTTGTTGTTCATTTTGTAAAACTTGCCACATCTCTAAATTTCATTCTCAACTTGAACTTACTATTTGATGATCGAGGATAAGTACCTCTTCTGTTTTTAACATTCTTAAACCTCTATGCAGGCTGGTGCTACTTATCACAACTGTTCCTTACAACTTCCTATATTTTTCTTTTCCATGTACTTTAATTTTCTCCTATAGCCTATATATAAATATGTATGGAGATGAGCTATGATCATATCATATTCATTTCTAAAGGGAAATAAAAAAAAAGAAAAATGAGGGAGGGTTTCAGGTTAAGATGGCAGATGGGTAAAAGCCACATTTTAATGGAGGAAAAAACAGGGGGAGATGCAAAACTCTACTCAGAATGGAGAAATATCGGAGAAAAATGGTAATTATTTGAGAAAGTTCTACATGAGGACAGCAGACCAAAAGTTGAAATTTAAAATGACTGAGAACAAATGGAAACAGTGGGACAACCCAGGGTAAGCAGTGGCAAGAGAGGAGCAAACCCTATTAGGCCAGAGGTATTAAGGGAAAGAGTGGCCGTTCAAAAGATTCTTCTTGGGTAGGAGCTGCTGGAGTTGCCACACGGGCCAGGCCTTACCACTGGGACTTGAGCCCAGGGAGTGTGGTATTAACTGTGCAGGGGCTTTTGCCTGCCAGGCCCTAGACAGCACTGGAACTGTGAGCCAGAGAGATACTGATTAGGCTGTGGTAGAGCCAGGAGCCTGGAATGTGGGAGGTGGACAGAGGCTGTCAGGGTGGTATTGGTTACTGAGGTAGCAATGGGAGCACCGTGCAGGGAGCATGAGGTTAAGATTCACTAGAGGGAGAAGCAGGAGCACCCTATCATCATCCTGCCAGTGTGTGAGTGTGTGGGGAGAGCCTCTTTCCACATGGAGGAGTTGGGACACAGAGCCTGACACACATGGGAAAAAAGATTCCACCATAATAATTTATTGGGAGGTAATTTGCATGCCAGACAGCTGCTCCCAGTACACACAGTGGCTCATGAACTATTGGTGAAAGGTTCTTCGAGGAACAAGACTGGGAGTCCGCCTGAGCCCAGGCCTGCCCCATCAGGGAAATGCATACACCAGCGCAGCTTGGAGAAGTTAAGGTGCAGTGGCCAAAAGGAACATGAGATATTACATGAGTGGGTCCCAAAGGTGATTGGTCCACGCTGGTGCTGGGTAAACACAGCAAGGGCTGTGAATAAACCTAGCTCAGCATTTTAGGCTACAGAGGGAGTGGCCAGGAGGGGTAGGACAGCTGTTTAATAACATCCAGAAAGAAAGCAGAAAGCGGAAGGAATTGAGTGACAGCCATATAATCTGAATTAATCAATGGAATTGAGTGGTTTGGGGTTGCTGTTTTCCTTTCTTTTCTTTTTTCTTTTTTTTATGCTCTTTCTGAATGAGTCAAGTGATTCTGGGATTTTTTATTTTTATCTTTTGATTTCTTTTTCTGAGTGGGTTGAGTGGATATTTTATCTGAGTGGGTTGAGTAGTTCTGCGTTTTTTGTTTTTTTTTAATTAATTTTGTGTAGGCCTCTAAGGAGTTGGTTAATTCTGATGGTTTCTTACTCTTACTAGCTTTCCCTGAACTACTTTGCCTCTCACTCAATATCTGAAGAGTTTGAAATCTCTTACTACCAACCTTACTAGACATAAATTCCAGTTAGTACTTGGTTTAGGCTACACTTTGTTGTTGTTATTGTTGTTAGATGCCGTCAAGTCCTGTCGAGTCCTGTCAAGTTGTGTCTGACTCATAGCAACCCTTATAGGGTTTTCAATGGCTGATTGTTTCAGGATTGCCTTGGGAGTGTATTGCCATGTCCTTCTCCCATTAGGCTACACTAGTCAATCAAAATCTCCCAAATTTATCAAAACCAAAATTGGACTCTTACACGCTTGCATTGGCTAGATCTTACATCCAAAGCAAAGGGCAAGCCTCCACAAAAAAATACACAAAACATGAAAGGTCAGTTTGGATAGGAAGTCTCAAAGGACCAAAGACCTTCAAGAGATAATTTTAAAGTAACTGAATTCTTTGAGATGCCAGAAAAAGAATTTAGAAGCCTGCTTATAAATATGCTGGTAAACCTGAAGGACATCACAATGAGATCAGTTGAAACGCTGGACAAAACAATATCTAACTTAGAAGAAAATTCAGCAAAGAATTTGAGATCCCGAAGAAGAATCAAACAGAAATGCTGAATTACAAAGCAAAGTCAATCAACTTAATATTGGAATAGAATCTTTAGGATCCAGATTGAACAAAACCAAAAGCAGAATTTCTGGTACTGAAGAAAAAGTAGAAGCTCTTACCTATTTAGATGCCAAGAAAGATAGAATCATGAGTATGATCAATACTTCTAAGAGGTCTTTGAAAAAATGAAGAGATGCAACCTACAAATTCAGGAGATTCACAGAGGAGCTGAAAATAACACTAGAGGATTAGGAAATCTTTACAAAGAAATAATAAATGAACACTCCCTAAAACTAGGGGAAGAAATAGATACCTATATAACTTAAGCATCCAGAACTCCAAATAGAGGGGTAGATCAGAACAGATCCTCTCCATTACACATTATAATTGGAATGCTAAATCTATAGAGCAAAGAAACTATATTAAAAGCTACAAGAGAGAAACACCAACTCACTTATAATGGCAAGCCCATCAGAATAACAGCTGACTTCTCAACAACTTTGTGGGGTCATTGAAGAGATCAGAGAGGAAATTAAAAGATTCCTACAATCAAATGGGAATAAAAACACCTCCTACCAAAATTTATGGAATACAGCAAAAGAAATCCTAATAGGGAAGTTTATTGCCGTGAGTACCTTCATCAATAAGTTAGTGAAGGCCTAATTAAATAACTTACTGACACATCTTAAAATGCTGTAAGGCCAACAACAAGGCAGTCCCAAAAGAAGTATACAGGTATTTTCAAGATCAAGGCAGAAATTAACCAATTTTAAACTAAAAGGACAATACATAGAATTAATGAAATCAAGAGCTGCTTCTTTGAAAAGGTCAACAAAATGAAGCTCCTTTAGCAAGACTCACTCATTAAAAGAAAGAAAAGACCCAAATTAAAAATCAAAGATAATAAAGGGTACAAAACAATATCAATGAAATCCAGAAGATCATCAGAGGCTACTGGAGACACTATACTCCTCAAAACATGAAAATGCCAAAGAAATGGACAAATTACTTAATGCATATGAATTACCAAAACTAAGCCCGGAGGACATAAGCAAATTAAACAGATCCATTACATTCACTGAATTAGAGGCAGAAAAAACAAAAACAAAAACACAAACAAAACAAAACAAAACTTCCCAACAAAGAAAAGCCTAAGTCCTGATGGGTTCACAGCTGAATTCTATGAAACTTTCAAGGAAGAATTAATACCTATTCTCCTCAAATTATTTCATAAAAAATAAAAGGGATACTTCCAAACTCATTCTATGAAGCAAGTATCACCCTGATACCAAAACTGTGTAAGAACTCTTCAAAGAAAGAAAACAATAGACCAATTTCCCTGGTGAACATTGATGTAAAAATCCTCCATAAAACTCTGGAAAACCGAATTCAGCAGCACATTTAAAAGATCATACACCATGATCAGATATGCTTCGTTCCATAGATGCAAGGCTGGTTCAATGTAAATAATCAATTAATGTAATTCAACACATCAAGAGACTGGCAGACATAAATCACATGAGCATCTCAATTGATGCTGAGAAGGCTCTGAACAAAGTGCAACATCCTTTCATGATAAAAATCCTAAAGAAATTGGACATAGTAGGAACATGTCTCAACATAACAAAGTCCATTTATGACAAACATACAGGCAAAATCATATTAAATGGAGAAAAGTTGAAACCATTTCCTTTAAGATCAGGAATAAACAAGAATGTCCACTCCTTCTCTCTTATTCAATATTGTGATTGAAGTCCTAGCCAGAAAAATCAGGTAAGAGAAAGAAACTAAAGGAACAGAGATAGGGAAAGAAGAGGTCAAATTATCCTGATTCACAAATGATATGATCCTCTACCTACAGGACCCCAAATATTCCACTAGAAAACTCAGAGAGCTAATTAGCCCCTTCAGCAAAATAGCAGGGTATAAAACTAACACTCAAAAATCAGTACCCTTCCTTTACATTAGCAGTGAACAGGAAGAGAAAGCTATCTAGACAACTATCCCATTCACAATAGCACACCAAAAAAATTTAAATATTTGGAATCAGCCTAACCAAAGACCCTAAAGACTTCTACAAGGAAAACATCAAAACTTTAAAGAAGGAAATAGCAAAAGATACAAGAAGATGGAGGGACTTCCTTTGCTCATGGATCAGGAGAATTAATATTGTGAAAATAGCTATATTACCAAAAGTGATTTACAGATTTAATGCAATCTCCGTCAAAATTCCAATGACAGACTTTGCAGAAATAGAAAAATTTAATTCTAAAATTTATATGGAAGCACAAAAGCTGGTATATAGCCAAAACAATCCTAAGCAGCAAAAACAGTGCAGGAGGTATCACAATGCTTAACTTCAAACTTTACTACAGGGCCATAAGTGGCAAAACCAGCTGGATACTGGCACAAAAGTAGGTCTGAGGATCAATGGAACAGAATTGAAGAACCAGAGATAGACTCATGTAATTACAGCCACCTGATTTTGACAAAGGGGCTAAGGATGTTCAATGGAAAAAAGATAGCCTTTTCAATAAATGATGCTGAGAAAACTGGATATCTATGTGCAGAATACTGAAAATTGACCCATATATCTCAATCTGTTTAAGAGTCAACTCAAAATGGGTCAGAGACCTCAACATAAAACTGGAAACCTTAAAACTACTAGAAGAAAAGATAGAGAATATGCTCCAACACATAGGCATAGGCAAGTTATTTCCACAACAAGGTCTCAGTTGGCTAGGAAAGTGCACCACAAATCAATAAATGGGATTACCTGAAGCTAAAACACTTTTGTACAGCAAAAGAAACAATCAACAGAGTAAAGGGAGAGTCCACAGAATGGAAGAAAATTTTTACATTCTGCATGTCTGACAGAGGACTCATTTCTAGAATACAAGAAATCAGCAAAATAATAACCTGATAAATAAGTGGGCAATAGAACTGAACAGACAGTTCTCAAATGAAAAAGTATGAATGGCCAATAAGCACATGAAAAAATGCTCAATATCTCTAGCCGCTGTTGTTGTTGTTGTTGTTAGATGCCACTGGGGAAATACAAATCAAAACAACACTGAGATTCCATCTCACTCTAATAAGAATGAGGAAAATTAACAAAATAAATAATAACAAATTCTGGCAAGGATACAGAGAAAAAGGAACCCTTTTCCACTGCTTCTGGAACTGTAAATTAGTTCAGTTACTTTGGAAATCAGTATGGAAGTACCTTAGAAAACTAAGAATAGAACTCCCATAAGACCCAGAAATAACACTCCTGGGAATATACCCAAAGGAAGTTAAGTCATACCACCGGGACACCTGCATTTCCATATTTAATGCAGCACTCTTCACAATCACAAGAGTATGTAATCAACCAACATGTCCATCAGTGGAGTAGTGGATTAAAAATTATGGCATATATACACAATGGAATATTACTCAATAATAAAGAACAATGAGAGTATGTCATTTGTAGCAAAATGGATGGTACTGGAGAACATTATCCTAAGCAAATAAACTTGGTTCCAAAAAGAGAAATACCATATGTGCTCACTCATATGTGTGAGCTAAATCTAATTTAAAGGAAGAAAAAAATCTATACATAAGTAGATATACAAAAATGAACAATAGTACTTACCTAAGAAGGGAAAATATGAGTAGAAACAAAGGAGGAGGGGCTCAGTAGGTGGAAGGGAGGTGGAGGAAGGAAAGGGGAAATAAAGTAGAGGGGTAAAGGGGAAAGGGGAGAGAGGAAAAATCTCAAAATATATAATACAATTCTGTGAGTACATGGGGAAAATAGTGGAAAAGAAAGAAAAAATCAATGAGACTATAACCCATGAATGCATACAATTTTTATTACATACTAAATGGTTCTGTAAAGTATATGTTGATGAAAGTGTAACCAAAAGTGAAGTAATAGTTATATAATAGAAATAGCAAAATGTTATTATTCTGTACCCCACAAACATTTATAAATAAAGGGAAAAAATGAAAAGTGAGGAAAGCCATCTTTGTTGGTAGGAATATTAGATAAAGTCATTTGCGTATAGGCATGGGTCGTGGAGTGTAGCAGATCAATGGTATGGCATTTTCCCAGCATGAATAAGGCCTTGGAATGGACTCCCAGCACTGCAATTAAAAAACAAATTGAAAAATAGGCATAATGAGTCACTAATAATTAGCTTCATTGCAAATTTTGCTGGTTTTTTAAGTGCTTTAATGGTTACAAAACTAGGTTTTCACATTATTTTCTGATAATGCATCAGTACAAACAATACTTGAATATTTTGTCTTTTTTTTTTTTCTTTGTCAAGGAGTTTTTATGTAGCCCAGGCTGGACTTGAACTCCAAAATCCTCATATCTTAGCCTCCTGAGTGCTCAAACTACAGGCATGTACTGCCAAGCCCAGCTAAAGAAGTGTGTGTGTGTGTGTGTGTGTGTGTGTGTGTGTGTGTGTGTGCACGCACACATGCCTGTGTATATGTGGAGGATGGAAACCTGGGCCTTGCACATTAGGCAAGCATTTTACCACTGAGCTACAACACCCCCAGCTTGCTCTTAATTTTTTACCATGATATAGTTTGTGGGTTTTGCCTCTGCCTTTTAATACTACCAAAATGTTTTACTATGTTTCTATTTTTCACCTAACTTATTTGGAAAGAAAAAAAAAAACAAAAAAATTGAAAATGATTAGGACTTGCCTTTGCTTTTTATTTCAATCAGAATCAGAAAGGATCTCATGGTTGATTTGCATGAGGACAGACACAGATCTGAGTTCTAGGGAGGTGAGAAATGACTCCCACCTACCTGTGTTCCCTGGTGAGCATGAGTGTTGATAGGCAGATCCCTTTTCTTTGCTCACACAGCCAGGTTACCAGATCCCTTTTCTTTACTCACAGGCAGAATGGAAGGCTCATATTGCTCTTTGCTGAAGCAGGGAGCTTCTGGACACTGCAGTGCTCAACTACTTCCACACCCCTCTGGGCAGGCACCTGGAGGAAGTTGGGGTCAGCCCCTTCCCAGGAGCATCCAGGGAGGCATTACAGGAGAAATTCGAGCCTTAGGCAGTGGCTGAGCCCGTTGCTTCCTTTCTAAAGCTCGTGGATTTCCCTGTATCTCCAAAGGCTGTGGGAAGCAGCATCTTGTCTTCCGAGATGGCACTACTTGAGCAGTGGGATGAATGTTGATTCTCTCCACTCCATATTTCCTTCAGTCCCCTGACTGTACATGAATCTGTGAGCCATCCTGAAGAGTAGGTTGGTAGAAATAGGGACTTAGAGTAACAAGAACACACAATTCCAGTTGATTCTCACTACTTGCTGCAGTTATGTACTACAATCAGAGGACTGAGGTAGTGCATACCATCATCTGTCAATATCCATATGAGATTCATTGAAGACACCCCTGCATGTATTAAAATATATGCATGCTCAAGCCCCTTATGTAGAATGCACTGCATTGGCATGTAATTTACACACATCCTGTGCCTGTACTTGAAATCATCTATGATTTATAATCCCTAATACAGTGTAAATGCTGTGTAAATAGTTGTTACACTGTATTGTTTAGGGAATGATAATAATAAAAAAGTTTATACATGTTTAAGACAGACCCAGTTATCTTTTTCAAACATTTTCAGTCCTATTTGAATCCTTGTGTATTGGACCCATTGATATGGAGGGGTGAGCTACTGAACTGTTGCATCTATGAGAAATACAGGTTAGGTGCTTGTGAGCCTCTGGCCACAATGTCTTTGACAATGCATCCCTTTATGACCTTATTTTGTTTGTATATCTGTGTAAAGGTACCTAATCCAATCTATATTGTTAATTCATTAACATTAAACCCATAGTCAACAACAGTATACCTCATCCCTGAATAGAGTTTATCTCATGTGGGTTTTCCCTGTAGGGACATCACAGCATCTGTCACTTAGGAATGAACACTGGACAGCACTTATGTGCTAGACTTGAGACCATTTCAAAATGTAAGGTTATCAATGAAAGCCACAGAAATATGAAAACTGTAGGAGTCAGAATATCATATTAAGGATACTTTTTAAAAAACCATATAAAAATGGAAACAAGGAGCTAGACCATTGCCTTGCCTGACATCAACTAGAAACATTTGCACTGAGAAACTCAGATTTTTTACTGCTATACTAGGGAGTAGGCAGATTCACAAATATAGAACCCATGAAAAATGAGATTAGACTGTATTTTAGTTAAGTCAATTAAAAAACCCAATAAAAAATACTGTGTTGTGGCAAAAATACTCCAGAATTAGGATGGCTCTATGAGTCTGTCATACTGATCTACAACTTTTCAAATAATCACAATGTAGGTTGGGCTAGGAGGCAAAGGGATTTTTCCTAAAAACATGTTTGTTTTGATTTTTGGTAAAAAGCAAATAAATATGTTTGTTCCAAACCTAGCTAATACCATGGAATGTGGTATAAAAGGAGAACTGAGGTCAGCTTTCAATAGTAAAGTGTTACAAATCCTCAGTAGTTTATTTTTTCTTTTTATAGAAGAGACTTCTAAATGAATTAGATTGTATTTTCTTTTTATTTGCACAGTATTTTGGGGTTTATAAAGTAATTAGTTTCTATGGTTTGGTTTGTTGCAGTTACGGATTATTTTTAAAATTTGGTAGCACTATTCCAAGTGTAAATGGCCACTTAAAATACCTCTCATGTAATATCACTGAAAACAAGTCAAGCCAGGGGCAGAGTTTTGCCCTGCCATTCATGGAAAATGAGGCTCCCACATGGAGCACCAGGCATATTGTATTTGGCTGTGACAAAGTATTGCTTTTGACATGTGCTTTCTTGTTAACCAGAGTAATGACAGTGTGTTGGAGAGCCAAGCAGGAAAGTCTCTGTAAAATCAGGAGGCTAGATAGTACATATTTCAGGCTTTTCAGGCCAGACGGTCTCTGTGGCAACTAGTCAGCTGCGCTGTTGTTGTCAGAAAGCAGCCACAGCCAATATGTCAATGAATAAGCATGGCTGCATTCCAATAAAACTTTATTCATGGACATGGAACTCTGAATTTTGTAGAGTTCTCATGTATCACAAAAGTAGTATTATTCTCTTAATTTTCTCCCACCATTGAAAACTGTAAAAGCCATCCTTAGCTTGAGGGCAATGCTAAAATAGATGGACAAAGTTGGCCGATGGCAGTAGTTTGTCAGCTCTTACTTAAAATTTATGTTATTAAAATCATGTCACACAACTATTCCTTCTATCTACATGTCTGAGTCAAATAGATGGTTACCATATCCCCAGTTTAGAACGTACCTAGCTAAACTTCCTTTTTTTTTTTTTTCTTGGCAGTACAAGGGGTTGAACCCAGGCCTCACACATGCTTTGCAAATGCTGCACCCCCAGCCCATTTTTCACTTTTTATTTTTGAGTCAGAGTCTTGTTAAATTGCACAGGCTGCCTCTGGCCTTGAACTTGTGCTCTTCCTGCCTCAGCCTCCCAGATTGCTGGAGTTACAGGCATGTGTATATGCATTTATACTATATATCTTTGTGTGTGTGCATGGTTGCATATTTTACACATGTATATGTATTTACATGTATAAAATGTGCACATGTATTCTATGTATATAATCTCGTATTTGCTAGCTAAAGCAGTTTACTTACATAAAGAGTCCAGACTTGGAGGTAAAATAGATTTAGGATTGCATTTCAACTTTGTAACTACTTGTCTAACTTGAAAAAAGTTACTTAACCTTTCAAAGTCAGTCTACTTATCCCTTGAAGGGAGTTAATATGACCCACTTTCTATTTGTTGAGTGGGGAAAGCTAGATAATATGTACCAAACATACCTGGGGTATAGAAGTTTATTGTTGTTGGTAAGTGCCATCAAGTCATGTCCGACTCATTGTGACCTCTGTAGGCTTTTCAATGGCTGATTGTTTTGGGATTGCTTCAGGAGTGGATTGCCATGTCCTTCTATATAGAAGTATGTTTTTGTTGTTAGGGGCCATTGAGTCATGTCCGACTCATAGTGACCCTCATAGAGTTTTCAATCGTTGATTATTTTGGGATTACCTCAGGAGTGGATTGCCATATCCTTCTCCCATTTTTGTGGTGCTGGGAATTGAACCCAGGACTTCAGAGATTGCAGAAAAGTACTCTACCAACTGAGCTAAATCTCAGCCCTACATAGAAGTGTAGATAAAAGTAAATATGTTTTTGAATTACTGAATTGCTTAAAAAAAGGAGCATGTCTCCCTGAAGAAACTCAAGCCTTACTTCTAATATAGGAGATTTGCAACATGTTCTTTTGTGTTTGATAAAAACAGACATGGCACATCCTCAAATCAGTGCCTCACACCTTTGTTTTCTTTTTTCAGTGGTACCACTCAGGTCCTCTTGTTATTGTTCTCTCCTACCTCAATCTGTTTGGACCTGGATGCCATCATTTTCAGACATTCCTGTGACTTCCTCTGGCTTCTGCCTTCACCTGTTACACATCATCAGAGCAGTACTTGCACTTTCAAGTACTTTTTGACAAAAAGAAACCAGAATATTAATTTTGCTTTTGAAACTCTCTTGCTAAAGTCACTGGGTAGAAGGAAGTACAAAATGGAAAACTCACCAGATAGCAAGCGTTCACGACACTGAAACCCTGTATGGCATTCTCAAATCTCCTTCTAAGATACCTATTGAGAATGGGCTCATCTTTTGAGCTGCTTATTTTAATCCTGTTATTTGTTAGAAACAGCAAAGTGCATCTCTCGATGGTTAGGTGTTTAAAATAAAGTTAGTCAATCTAAGACTTCTCTGCATCCTCTAAATTCAGGTATATTCATTTCATCACATTTATTTCAAAATGGCAGACTTTTAAGTACCAATCATACCTACATTGTAATTGTAATATTTATTGAAACAACTATGTACTGAGTTGTAAACTTGATGAAGTGGCTTATAAAACTTGCACTTACAAATCCCTTAACAATTACTAATAAAGAACTAAAAATGGTCTTTAAAAAAGATGCTTCAGTTTTTGAAGAAACATTGAACTTATTGCTTTAAACTTAAAACAAAATTCATCTTATGTGTAAACACCTAAGTGTATGATAGGAGAAATTCTATGTATATTTTATATATAAACTGTGCACGTGCATGTGTGAATTGAGACATGAACCCATAGATAGATTGATAGAGAGTGCTTTCCCTTCTTGTCTCTACAGTGCACTTTACGCAAGTGCTGGAACCTGCCAGTCAGGGAAGTTGACTTTCAGAAGTTTCTAATTAACTGCAAGAGGCAGGCCTGTTTACCATTAGTCTGTCTTTGCATCTTGCTATTGTAGTTGGAAAGCTGAGTGGAGCAGGTGAAGGCTCATAAATAAGCCCATGGTTAATACTTTTGTTGTGTCCTGAAGCTATGTCACCTTGCTGGGATTTGAAATTTAGCTCAGTGGGTAGAGCACTGCACTGCAGTCTCTGAGACCCTAAGTTCAATTCCCAGCACCGCAAAAATGGGAGAAGGGCCTGGCAATCCACTCCCAAGGCAATCCCGAAGCACTCAGCCATTGAAAACCCTATGAGGGTCACTATGAGTCGGATACCGACTCGACGGCACGTAACAACAACAACAACAAATGGATTGGTTGTGGATCCCCACTTTGCATCTAACTGGTGAGGATGAAGGGCAATACCTCTGGGACACCCCTGAGTTTACGCTGGCAGGCTGAGAGCTCTCATGAAGGTCGTCAGCTGTCTGAGGCTGCCTGGTCTGTGTGGTGAGGAGGCACAGTCCTGAGGTGGGGAAGGCCAACCCCTGTGACCTCCATGTTCTTTGACTCTGCCCCTAGGCCATGACTGTCTTGTTCTTTTATCATGTTCCTTATTATTTTTGTAAGTGAAACTCAAATTTCATGAAAGCTTCTTTGTTTTTGGATTCTTGCAGAGTATGTAGTAAATGTTCTCTAAGTATTTGGGCTAAGAGACTCAGAACATTTCAGTGTAAAATTTCTGAAGGTCATCATTGTTTGGCAGGGCAAATGAAAAAGCAGATTCACAGACCTTAAGGCATCTTCTCTAAGCCTCTAATTCCTTTCCTTCCTTCTTCTCTCCATTTCTTTGGTAGGGTCATGGCCCTGTATGGGTTTGAATAAGGTACCATAGATTAAATGTACACGTGCAGATCAGCTTACAAACTGAGTCCCCAGGAGCAGATTTTGTATATGCACTGTGGTCTGTGCTACTGCCTCCCTTCAAAGAATAAGGGTAGTTCTGTTTTCACTAGAAGCTTCAGCCCTTGTAGTTGATAAGATAAGGAAATAAATTCTGTAAGAAAGTGGGCAGTTTTCATGGAGCAAGATTCTTTACCTCTTCCATTCCTGGTATATTCAAAGTGCTTATCACAGTTCCTGGAAGAGAAGGGACATTCAGTGGAGCACTGAGTGAATGAATGAGTGACTGACAGGTGGGGATTGAAGAAGGAAGAGGGAGCAAGGAGGCTGATGAAGTAAGATCTGGTGAGCATTCTGGGTTTGGCTTTTGGGTTTCAAACTCTTTTTTTTTTTTTTTTTTGAGACAGAATCTCACTGTGTGGCCTAGGCTAGTCTCAAACTCCTAGGCTCAAGTCATCCTCCTGCCTCTGCCTCTTCCTTATGATCAGAGTTGTGATGCTCTCCAGAGCTGGTTGCAGTGCTCTGCAGGCCCCTGCCATGTCTGCTGCTATGGTTTCCAGTGTTGTAGGATATGACTGTTATCCATGACCCTCTGGGTTCCTCTGAAAGGCTCTTTTCTGTCCTTGCTCTCAAAATTCATCTTTTTGTCCCTTCAGTTGTCCTCCTCAGGCCTTAGTGGCAGAGAAATAAATGAGTGTGATCCTGTTGCAGGAATGCCCAGCATCTATCTCTTCCTTTTTTGTGTATCATCAGTGAAAAAAACAGATGAAACTTATGAACAGTACAAGGTGTTATTTCATCTCTGATCCTCTGTGGTGCCTCTTCTCTCTCCTGTGCATGTGGTATTTTATGGTGGGAGCATTGCAGCATAGTATGGTTGAGTCCAGCAAGTTTCTGGACTGACTGCTTGTGCCTGGAGTCTGCCTTCCCTACCCCTGCTTTTGCATCTGGGGCTGTGCTGATTGTTTCCTCTGGTTTTGGATAAGTACAAATGGTGTAGGTCCTAGTATCAAATTTCTCCTCAATGTGTAGGCATGCAAACATGGTATTGGAATCAAATAGATTGGGCTTAAGAATGTAGTTATAAACTGGGTGCAGTGGCACACCTGTACTCGAGCAAGTCAGGAGGCCTAGACAGGAGGATTGCAAATTTGAGGCCAGAAGCAGCCTGCATAATTTAGCAAGACCCTGTCTCAAGGTAAAAAATAAAAAAAGAGGCTGGGGGTGCTGCTCAGTGGAGCTCAAAATATGCACAAGGCCTGGGTTCACCTGAAAAAACTCACCACATACACCACACACACACACACACACACACACACACTCACGACTCATGGCATTTTTTGGACAATTATTTTATATATAAAGCTCTTTAGTTTGTTTGTTTTATTTTTATAGAGCTGTGTGGGTTGAACCCGTGGCATCACACTAGGCAAGTGTTCTACCACTGAACTGTATTCCTAGCCTTTTTATGTTTTTTATTTTGAGACAAGGTCTCCCTAAGTTACACAGGCTGCCCCAGGCCTCAAACTCACGATCCTCCTGCCTCAGGCTCTTGAGTCACTGGTATTCCAGATGCATGCTACAGTGCCTGGTTTTCAGGTTTTGAAGTACAAAATCCATAAACAAGTTAATAGAGTGATATCTTCACAGTGCACATAACATGTATACTTAGTAAGCCATAACTCTCAATCACATTTTAAAATCAGAATTTAAAAAATGGAGGTAATCATAAAGTCACATGAAATACTAAAAAATAATAGAGATATTCCTGTGTATGTGTTTCCTGGTTTCCCTAAATAGTAACATTTTGCCAAAGTACAGTAAATTATCACAACAGGATATTGGCATTGTTACAATCTACAGAGTTGACTCAGATTTCCCCAGTTTGTTTCCTCTGTGTGTGTTTAGTTCTCTACAGTTCTTGTAGTTGCATGAGTTCCTGTGTCCACCACTACAGTGAGCATGCTGAACGGTTCAAACATAACAAGGATCACTCAGGTCATCCTTTTACAAGAAAGCCACCTCCCTCCTGCCTCTTCTCTCTTTGTGTGTAACTCCTGGCAATCATTAATCTGGCCTTTGTGCTTCACATCTTGGCATTATGCAGAGAGTCTCCTTCAAAAATGTTATCCAAAACAATCTAACCCTGCCTCTAGAGGGAAAAGAATCTGAATGTGTGTGTGAGGTAGGCTCAATATACAATAAAACTTTAAAATATAGTATTGATTTTGTGTGATTATTTGCTTAATGTTTGTCTTTTCGCCAAAATTTAACATGCATGATCTCAGGGACCTTGATATTTTGCTACCCACTGTACATGACCCCAAGACTCTATATATCTGCCCAAGACTTCTATATATCTGCCCTTAAAACAGGTTCCCCCATCATTTTGCTGGTGAGTCCTTGAGGCAGGTGCTGTGTGACCCACTCGCACTCTTAGCCTCTCTGATGATTGGGTTGGAATCTTATTCATCCCTAGGTCTGAGACCTGGAGCAGCAGCAGGCAGACATGCGGCACTCTCTCCATAGTGTCTATTAGAAATGTGAAGGAAGGAATGTGTGAGATCGTCTTGGGTGTAGGAGATCCTTGGCAGAAGTCTGATGTGGTGCATGAGTAACGTGACTCTTTCTTAACTTTCCAGGTGGTTTTTGAGGTGATAACCTCTGGACATCAAGGCTACCTTGCTGTGGACGAAGTGAAGGTGTTAGGACATCCGTGTAGTAAGTGGTCTCTCCTTTTAAACACTCGGGCACTTCCTCGGGAACATATTTCCATTACATATTTCCCTAATTTATTTTATTTTTATTTTTATTTTTTTATGACAGGGAGGTTGAACCCAGGGCCTCTCACATGCTAGGCAAGTTCTCTACCAGTACACTGTACCCTATGAATCTATTTATTTATTTATTCATTTTGAGACAGGGTCTCACTAAGTTATGCAGGCCTCCTCTGACCTCAAACTCTCAATCCTCCTGCTTCACCCTCCCGAGTTGCTGCGGTCACAGGTGTGTGCCACCATGTTCAGCTATTCCATTACAGATTAAGAGAAGGGAAGAAAACCAGAGAGAGGACATGCTGCTAGGAGAGTTCCTGGGCAGGTCTCTGGGTGTTGGACTGCCAGTCCAGAAGTCCAACCCACGTATTTTGGGTGTGAATGCCATGGTTTTGTATGTATCTTAGTATCTTCTAAAATGAAAATCGGGAGTGGGGAAGAAAGGAATTCTTTGGTATGCTCAAACATCCTTGCAGAGAGCCTGCTTATCTATTGCCATGGTCTTCAGGTTTCTCTTTTAAATACCATCACAAGATTAAATCTTGAGAGGCAATGCATTACATCTCTAAGTGAAGTGTATTTCTGCCACTGTTGCCTAATTTTGTCACATAGTTTCAAGTATCATTGCCCCAGACAGTCTTGTTGTTATTGTTAGATACCGTGGAGTTGGTATCTGACTCAGTGATCCTACATTCAACAGGGGAAACACTATTGTCAGTGCTTTTCTGCTGTTCGTTAAGTTTTCAATGGCAGATTGATTTTTGGGAGTGGGTGCCCGGGTCTGTCTCCTAAACCTACAACACCTGGTGTTCCCAGGCGGTCTCCCATCCAAGTACTAATCAGGCCCAACCCTACTTGGTTTCCAAGATCTGATGGGATTGGATGCCACAGGGCTACGGCTGTAGGCAAATAGTCTTAGGATTTGTCATATCTGTAACACCTGCCTGAACCACCTAGGGCCCAGCAATAGCCTTTTCCTGTCTGCTAAAAATTTGTACATTTAAGAAGTACAATGGATAATGAACACATCTATTTAATAAAAACAAATATGAACAATTCTTAACAGTTGTCATTAACCCCCACCCTTTCTGGCGGTATTTGGAGGATGAATCCAGGGCCTTGCACTTTGCTCTACTGCTGAGCTGGACCCCTAGCCCATTTTTTATCTTTTTTATTTTGAAACAAGGTCCCACTAAGTTGTGCCTCTGGCCTTGAATTTGTGATCTTCCTGCCTCAGCCTCTGGAGTTGCTGGAATGACAGGCATGTACCACCTCGCCCAGCTTCATTATTCCCTTAAATAAATCAAATACTGCAAGTTGCTGGGACCACCCCTCACCTCAGGGCAACCACAGAGGTGAGCTGGTCCTCACACTGACACCAAGGCCCTCACTGACACCAAGGTTTTAGTCCACATCCAGCAACAGCACACTGGTTGCTTTAAGCAGACAAGGCTTTTTATCAAAAGGGACTTGGGTGGCAGATAGACTCCCTGGGAGCACCATTGGTCTCGGCTTTGGTAGTGAGAAGGCTGACCACTCACACTGCCGAGGCATGGTTGTGGGCCACACCTCAGCCTGCTGAACCTTGGAAGATGACCCTGGTGTCCAATAGTTGGGCGTTCTCTGCTGGCCCTGGACCTTTGCATCCTTGGTCTTAGGTGCAAAGCCCAGAGGGGAATTGGCATGGTGGGCAAGCTAGATCCAGGGGCCATCCCCTCCTAGCACTTCGTGTGAGCCAGGCCTCAACTTTTACCAAAAAGCTTCCCATCCTCCCATCCTGGGCAACCAAACTCTGCAAATGTCTATATCTATATGTGTGTGTTTGTGTGTGTTTCCTGCAATCACTGTGTACTTATAAAAACAAAAATGTAAAGCTAATCTTTTATAAATCCTAATGAGTCATATCCAACTGTATAAATATCTCTGTGCAGTCATCATTTGATATCCATGGGGGATGGGTTCTAGATCCTCCTGCAGACATGAAGGTCTGAAGATATGCTCAGAAATGGTGGAGCATTTGTATATAACCTACACACATCTTCTTGTGTACTTTAAACATCTGTAGATTGCCTAGAATATTGGAACCATGTAAAGGCTATGTAAATAGTTAATATGTGTTCAGTCTAGGCCCAATTTTTCCCTCAAATATTTGTTACCCTTGGTTGGTAGCATCCACAGATGTGGAATCTGCGGATTTGCAGTGCTGATTGTATTCTTGCCTTATTTCCATTTATACAGTATTATATTTTTAAGGTAAATCCTTGGTATGATATCATAGGAATGTTGTTGTTGTTGTTGGCTGTTGAGTCAGATCTGACTCATAGCAATCCTATGTACAACAGAATGAAATGCTACCCAAAACTGGGCCATGCACACAATCCTTTTATTTTTGAGCCAAGTGTTGCAGTCCCTAGGTTTCTTCCCATTTTGAGTCATGCCACATCAGCAAAAAGAGATCCATGGGGCTTTACTCCATTCTTGTCACTAAGGTCAACTCTACTTTGAGGAGGCAGCTCTTCCCCAGTTGCTTTTTAATGCCTTATAGCTTGGGAGGCTCATTTTCTGACACTGTATCTGACAGTGCTTCTTTACTATTCATAGGGTTTTCAATGGCTAATTGTTTCAGGAATGGGCTGCCGCATCCTTCTCCCTAGTCTTAGTCTGGAAGCTCAGCTGAAACCTGTCCACCATAGGTGCTCTGATGGTATCTGCAATACTGGTGGCATAGCTTTTTAGCATCACAGTGACACACAGACCCTCAGCATGACAAACTGACAGTCATGTGGGGATATGCATAGGAATATGCTACATTTTATTCTTTTATGAACATTTAGTGCTCTTTCCCCGTTTTTCTCCATTAAAAGCATTGCTGTGGGGAACAGCCCTGGCTGTGTGTCTTGGTGTCATGGGCCTTGATGGAAAATATATACTCACATATATATGTTCTTAGAAGACACGTTGCTAGGATGTAGGGAAGACATAGACACATTTTTAGTTTTATTAGATGCTGCCAAATTTCTCTGAAAAGTGTCTGCACCAGTTTATGTTCCCACCAGTGGTGCATGGAAGTTTTATTTCCCCTGTATCTTTGCCCCAAATTGATATTGCCAGACTTTAAATTTTTGGCCATCTGAGCAATGGCAGCTTTTTTATTTTTAGAATGCCTGGCATTGAGAGAAGCTGGCAAGTTCATGCAGTTCATGGATCTCTGCTGATGGCCCCTACCCAACTCATGAGAGAACAGTGATATCTACAGTATTAGAAATATAAGTACTTGCAAGGACATCTCAACTCATTTTTATTGCATGGATTTGAGTGGATCATTAGATCACTGTGTTGTAGTTACAGAGTAGACCTGAGGGGTTGTTACCTAATGAGGGTGTCATGACACAGTTGTCTAATTCCCTCCCCAGGGATTTTGCTTTCTCTGATGTCTCTGTTCAGTGCTCGAGAGCCCGCCCCATCATATGCAAGTTAGCATACAGCAGTCACCTCGTTTATTACTAAGGCAGCCAGGACTTTTGTAGCATGTCACATTTGCCTTTTCTTCTTTGTCAGCAAGACTAGGAAACTCAAGAAGAATTTTTTCCTCTTTTTTCCTGCAAAGGCAAGAAAGTGAACAGCAGGGCAAATTTAGGAAGCAGAACGTAATTACCTGAGTTGGAAGCTGGCCAAATCCTTGGAGTAATATTCCTAGCTTGGAAAAGTGCCACGGGATCTTCTGATACCCACAGATGTTCATGGCCTCTGATTCACCACTTACAAGGAGGTAGAAAAATAGGAGCCAGTGATACTGTACCCCTACTAAATGCTGGGTGCTGTGATGACAGAGGGTGTCTCTCTGTTTCTTAGAGCAAACCTACTTGCAGGTCAGATGGTGCTGCTCTGAGCCCACGTGTGGTGGCTGCATCCCGAGTTGTCCAGGGCCTCCTAAGACTGTATCCTGGGTTCTTTTCTTCTGCCTCTGGCCTCTGGCCCCCATATGTGTTCCTGAAGGGTAGCTCCTTCTATTCCACTGGATTCCAGGCACTGTGTTTGGCAAAGACATAAAGATTTAATGCTTAGTCTTATGTCGATAGGTTCCTGAAATGTGTCTGCTGCCCTATTGAGCATTCCTGAGAAGCCAGCTTCCCTGGCCATAGAAACACTGTTTATAAGTCCTCCTAATTGGCTTTGTGAACTGCAGTTAGAAGGCACAGAATTGCAATGCAGTCCATGACCCGAGGTGATATAGCTACAGCAGCAGGTTGAACTGTAGGCTTTAAGTGGTTTTGATGATAGTCCTCCTGCAGTTAGTTTTCCTGGATCTCTACGTTTATGGAGAAAACATGCAAATAAAGATTTTAAGGAATAAGGGATTTATTTGGTCTTAAAGTAGAATGCTTTACAGGTAATATTTTATGAGATTTTTTATCAATATTTCTAAATAATAATCAATTATCTTGAAATTTTGATGCTTATTAAATTTAGATCCTGAAGGAACATAAATATTTTGTATCCAGAATGGTGCTTTCCAAATGGATGCAGAATTGCTGAATCTTATTTATTTCACTGTAAAGGCTCCCCTCCAGTTAAGATTCATATAAGTTTATGAGTAGACATTTCAACAGTTTTTTAATAGTAACTGTTCTCATACAAGTATGCAGTTGCTCATAAACTTGATTTTAATGTAGTGACAATAAGATGCAGGATCAGCTTGAAATGTGGAGATGGCTGCAGAATCAGCAGCTCTCTGGCTTAAGACCACTTCTTATAAACATAGATAATTCTTGCACTTGGTGTGCAGACTAAAAATATGTTTTGAATTTGGCTCCAACCTGTTTTCAGCTTCATAATGTTGTCCCTTGTTTTTAAATATGTTATAAGCTGTGCATCCACAGGCATTTCAATTATTACTTTGGGCTGCCAACATATATTTTTATCTTACAAGCCACAGAGAGTTTTATCAAGTTTATTGGGGTATAATTCACATATCATACATATTACCCACCTAAAGTGTACAATTCAGTAGTTGTTTGTATATTCAGAGTTCTGTAATAATTACAGTAATCAATTTAAAAACACTTTTATCTTCTTTCTCTGGTACAGTTATTCTCCATTTTCTCAAACCTATACCCAGCACTTGTTGTTAGGTGCTGTTGATTCAGGTCTGACTCATAATGACCCTCGTAGGATTTTATTTATTTATTTATTTATTTATTTATTTTTTGAGACGGGGTCTCCCTAAGTTGTGCAGACTGCCTCTGGTCTCAAACTTGTGATCCTCCTGCCTCTGCCTCCCAGGCTGCTGGGATTATATCCTGCCACCGTGCCCAGCCCTCATAGGATTTTCAATGGCTGATTGTTTCAGGATTGCTTCAAGAGTGGATCGCCATGTCCTTCTCCCATTTTTGCTGTATTGAGCATCAAGGGTCCTCAGTGCAGAGTAGCACTCTACCAACTGACCTAAACCCCAGCCCTTAGCATTTTGAGAAACAGTCAAATAGCTTGTCATATTGGCTATACCATTTTACATTTTAAAAAGCAGTACCATGAGGATTCCATCTTCTCCACATTCTCACCAAGTCTTACTGCTTTTTTTTTTTTTATCATCCTCTTCTTAAGGGATTGAAGTGATACCTCCTTGTGGTTTGGATTACCTACCAGCTAATGATGTTGAACGTCTTTCCACATGCCATTTGTATCTCTTCTGGGGAGAAATTTCTGTTCAGATATTCTCCCCATTTTTAACCAAGTTATTTATCTTTTTTTATTAAGTTGTAAAAGTTTTTGTACTTCCAGAGGAAAATCCCTTATCCAATACACAATTTGAAACTACTCCTCCATAATATATGCATAGTCTTCTTTTTCTTGATGGCACTCTTTGCAGTACAAAGCTTTGAAATTTTGTTGATGTCTAATTTTCTGTTTTTTTATTTTCTCATTTGTGCTACTTAGGCCATTTGGTGTTGTATCTAAGAAGGCTTAGTCCAGAATTACAAAGCCTTCTTCCTGTGTTTTCTCCTGGGAGTTTAATAGTTTCCATTCTTATATATAGGTCTGTGAACGATTTTAAGTGAATTTGTGTATGGTATAAGGAGATGATACAACTTCATTCCTTTGGCATGGATATCCAGCTATTATAATACTATTTGTTGACAAACTATTCTTTCCCCATTGAATTTCCTTGGTACTCATGCTGAAAATCAATCTACTATAAATATAAAGGTTTGTTTCTGTATTCTCAGTTTAGTTGATCTATACATCTAGCCTTCTGTTAGTGCCACATTGTTTTAATTACTGTTACTTTGTAGTAAGTTTTGAAAGAAAGTTTTGTGAATCCTCTATATTCTTCTTTTTTTTCAATATTGTCTTGGCTTTTCTAAGTTTCTTGTGTTTCCATGTGAATTTGAGCCAAAAAAAAAAAAATCAGCTTGGATATTGATAGTGATTTCATTAAATCTGTAGGTCACTTTGATTGAAGGGTTATTGCCAATTTAACAATATTAGGTTTTCTGATCCATGTGCATGGGATGTCCTTCCTTTTATTGAGGTCTTTTAAATTGTCTTTCAAAAGTGTTTGTAGTTTTCAGAGTAGAACAAGCATTGTTCTTCTCTTCTAAAATTTATTTCTTAACATTTTATTTGGATGCTCTTGTAAATAAAATTGTTTTCTTGATTTCATTTTTAGATTGTTCATTCTTAATGTACAGAAATAATATGGATTTTGTGTATTGTCTATTATATCCTGAGACCTTGCTGAATTTGCTTATTAACTCTATTTTTTTTGTATATTAGGAATTTTCTCTATATACAATCATATCACTTTCACAGTGCAGTATACAGATTCTTATTTTTCCAATATGGATGCCTCTTATTCTTTTTCTTACCTGATTGCTATGGCTACAACCTTCAAAACAATGTTTATTAGAAGTGGAAAAAGCAGACATCCTTTTCTTATTCCTGATCTTAGGAAAAACTCTTTTGGTCTCTCAATATGATGCTAACTGTGAGTTTTTTGTAGGTGTTTGTTTTTCCTTTTATTCTTAGATTCTCGAGGGTTTTTATGACAAAAAGCTGTTTTGATTTTAGCAAATGTTTTTTCTTGGTCTAGCATAATATCCTATGTTTTCTGTCCTTTATTCTATGGGTGTGCTATGTTGTATTGATTGATACTTTTGGATTTTAGAATAACCTAGCAGCCTGAGGATGAATTCCACTTGATTATAGTACACAATCTTTTTATGTGTTGTCATATAGTACATTAAATACAAAGTCAGTCTCATATATGATACCTTGAATTTTGAAATCTAAATATGATTCAGAATTATTACCTATTATTTTGCTACCAATTTTAAAAAGTAATATTATAATGAAAAAGATAAAAGTCCTTATAAGCCCATGTCCTATGTATTGGATAAATTGAATACAAAACCCAAAGCTATTCTGTACTCCTACTTTGAGACTATGAAATCAGCAATTTCTTTAAACATTTAAGAAATTCTAAGTTCAATATATGGCATCCTAGCTTCAAAATTATTTTTATTTTTAAAAATAAAATTATTTTTCCTCATTAACTTCTTTACATAGCCATACATTGGTTGCCTATTTCTAAATTTAGATTTTTTAATGAAAACTCCTAATACAATGCAAATAAAATAAGAATGATAGATACAAAATAGGAATTAGAATTGTTTGGGGGATTATGTTCTGTTGAATAAAGACAGGTCCACATATGTTGGTTGAGAGATATATAGGACTCAGAATTGACATTTCATTTTAAAGATGTAGGGAGTACATATGGTTATTCATATATGTTGTCTGATGGAGTTTTCTCAGATAAGAATGTTGAATCTGTTTCCTACTTGAATAATTATTCCATTAAGAACTATGTTTAATTTCCAAGTAAACCAAAAATAATTTTGGTCTGAAATATGTTAAGATCAAAGTTTCTTGCTTCTGTTGCCAGAGTAACTTGACATTTTGGGAACTATAACCTTATTTGTTAGGTGGGAGAAGTAATAGTAATGTTTTCCTGATAAGGTAAATACAAGGATTAGATTTATTAAGGTGCATAAGGAACTTAGAACCATGATTAGCACATTCTAAGAGCCTAATAAGTGTTAGCTACTCATTATCATGATTATTATTATTTCATATTCAGCATCCATAATATGAAAAGGCAAACTCTGAAATGCTCCAAAATCTGAAAATTTTTGAACACCAACATGACACAAGTATAAAATTCCCTGCCTGACTTCATGTGATAAGTCATTGTCAAAACATATAAACACTAGAAATATTGTCTAAAATTGCCTTTGTATGTATAAGGTATATATGAAATGTAAGTGAATTTTACATTTAGGTTTGGGTTCCCTCCCCAAGATATCTCACATATAAGCAAATTCTCCAATATCCAAAAATACTTGAAATTGTATATATGTATATATATTTAGATATTGTGTGAATGATGGTCTGTAGCATTTTGCATATGGGATCTTTAACCTACATTATTTTTTCTTCAGTTGAACCCAGGCCCTCGCACATACTTTGCAAGCACTTTACCACTGAGCTGCACACCTAGGCCCTTTTTTATTTCTTATTTTGAGTCAAGGTCTCACTTAGTTATGCAGGCTGCCTCTGCCTCCGCCTCCTAAGTCATTGGGATTATAGACATGTGCCACTGCACCTGGCATAATCTACATTATTATTATTAACCACCACATTTTGATAAGTCCATTTGAATTAGCTGCAAATCGTAAACCTAAGTAGCTAAACGGATTAATTTCTTAGATGAGGGAATGTAATTGTGTCCATTTTAAAGTTTAAAATGTTTGCAAACTATGTTGTTTTCAGTGTTATAGTGGGTAGTACCAGGATCATCTTTTTGGCAGCAGCTGGCATCTTTGCTTGTGATGACATGTTATTCAAATAGAAGCACTAATTCTGTTGATTTGGGTGGTTGGGTATGCTTCTAGTTCGTTTCAACCTATGCCATTACATTAAGATGTAAATGAAAATAAAAGGGGCTAGGACCTATTCTCCTCTTGCCTCCCTTAAGTTTGCACTTTGATCTTGCAAATTTCTCTTCTCTGATCTTGTTGCTAGTAATGAAACA
Organism: Pedetes capensis; assembly: GCA_007922755.1. Lineage (NCBI taxonomy): Eukaryota > Metazoa > Chordata > Mammalia > Rodentia > Pedetidae > Pedetes > Pedetes capensis. The sequence goes on along the minus strand of VMDO01012041.1, from coordinate 31,117 downwards.
TCTATAGAAAGATTTGCATCTTGGTCAATGATAATTCTTGGCTTTGGGATCAAAGGCTGATATGAGATTAATTAATGCCTCCATAGAAAGCTTCTTTCTTTGTGAAAAGCAACAGAATATGGCAGGGTGGACAGAATAGGAGAGTTATACCAAAACATGTTTATTATTCATGGACAATCCTTAGTTTGTAGAGCTCCTGCAGATTTAGAAGAAAGCTGGCAGAGCATTTTGAAAGGGTATCCAGGAGACAAATGGGCCTATAAATTTGGAGAGAGATAGAGAGAAAGGGAGAGGGAGAAGGAGATGGAGGGGAGAGAAAGAGGGATGGGAATGAGATGGAGGGAGAATGAATGAATTTTTTTTTTTGAGAATATGAGATAGGCTCAGAATTTCCATTGTAAAGATGCTATACCTGGAGTTACAATTAAAGTAGTTTGTCAGGATTCAGCACTTATAGCTCCGAGTGGGATCTAAAGTTTTCTGGCTATATACCAGGCCCTTTTTTCTTGGGCTCCTTTCTACTTTTCAATGATAGGTCAGTTATTTTAAACAGTACAGAATAGTTTTTAGGGATAAATACCAGACACAAAAATACCTTGCCTGAATCATCTTATTTAATCTTTATGTCACCTTTTTGAAATAGCTACTTTTAAAAATGTCCTGTTATGAATAAAAAAAAAGTTCCATTAAGGCTTAGTTTTAGGAACTTCTGCATGTATTCAGAGGTAGTAAAATGCTAAAGTATTGATGCTTAAACACAAATGTGCTGAAATCCAAATCATAGAATAGCATCTACCTTAAATTGCTTGCCATGTGAAAATGGTTCTAGGATTTACAGCCCTAGACACTGAGAATTCATGTATGTTAAAATGTGGGAACTTACATAAACCTTGATATTAATTAAAAAACGTACATACATCATTTGCTGAAAGTTTGGCTCCATGCCCTTGGAGGAAGCTAATCTTGGAAATAGACTTCCACTGTGTTTTGGGCAGGTGAGTTTTTGTCTATTACTCCGATCAGTTATTATTCATTTGAAATGGATAATTTGCTTATAAAAGTGTTTATGCTTTATAGGTTTCCATTTGAGGTGCTGTTATCAAGAAGGTGGGTCAGAGGGTCTGGCAGGTGCAGGAGACTTTGCTGGGAGACCAGAGCAGCTACCTTCTCAGTGCAGCAAATATTCCCTTGGGTTGTTTGTGTTCAGCATATAGAAGAATTTGTTTGAGAAATACATTATAGTAGAAAATATAGATATTGTTTATTAAAAGTAGAGAATATGGGCATAGATTATAAAGACAGTCCTTTGAGATGGGAAGGCTGGCAGTAATAAGGGGCTACTGCTGCCTGGAGCCAGAGTCCCATGTGTGTTTTATTATGAAGTTTGGACTCTCAGGGGAGGAAAGAAACATTCTTGGGGTCTGTGCCTGGAATGGGCTGATGGACTCCCCAGTGCTTTCTAAAGAATGGGCTCAGAAACAGACGTTTCAAAAGGTTAGGAATCTGGAGGGCTGTGATCTTAATAAGGGCGCAGGCTCTGCGGAACAACGTCCTTCTCACTCGCTGGGGGTGGGTGAGCCTCACATAGTCCTTATCATCTTTCCTGGCTAAATGCAAGGGTGATTGCAGCCCTCTGCTTGCTCATTACAGGGAAGCACTGACCATGAGATGGAGGCATTCGTGTCAGAGGGAGTGTGTGCGTGGAATTTCATACCCTAGGTAGCTGGGAAGCGGATGGCTAGAAAGCATGTGGCTGGGAAGTAAGTGGTTGCAGAGGCTCCTCCATTCCCTTTCTCCTTGCCTGTCACCCTCTAACATTGTGGCTTTGTTGTACTAGCCAGATTATTTTTCTCCAGTAGTCCGTTTCTCAAACATGCAGCATAATTTCTTAGACTAAAGGCAATCAGGCCCCCAGGAGAGGGCCCTTCTAAAATATAATTTGAATAGAAGCATAAACTCCTTAGACCTTTAACCTCACTGTGGAAGGAATATGCACTATCAGTCTTGTTTGTTTGTTTTGTTTTGTTTTTAGACCAGGTCTGGTTCTGTAGCCCATCCTGGCTTGGAACTTGTTGCCTAGACTGCCCTCAAAATCATGATCCTCCTGCCCCTGCTTCCCAAGTGCTGGGATTACAGGTGGATGTATGTGCAGCCCTTACTAGCTATTTACTATTCACCTCTGCATCTAACCTCACATCCTCTTGACTTCAAGAGAAAACTATGAACGTACAGCTAAACTTTGAACACCTCTAGCCTCTACCACTCCTAAAGGTAAGAATGTGATAGAGATAAACATCTGGATCCTATAGATTACCCTACCTGCTGTAGCTGGCCTTCCTAATAACCCCCACCTGTGTGTTTTGTGCCTGCAGCCATAGCACTGTGGCATCAGATCCCGTCAGATTTCAGAAGCTAAGCAGGGTCAGGCCTGCTTAGTACTTGGATGGGAGACCACCTAGGGATGCTAGATACTGTAGGCTTGGGAGAAGGACCTGGCAACCCACTCCCAAAAATCAATCCGCCATTGAAAACCCTATGAATAGCAGAAAAGCACTGATAAAGTGTTTCACCTGTTGTTCCTAGGGTCACTATGAGTCCAATACCGAATCGATGGCACCTAACGACAATAACAACATGTGCTTTGTAAATGCATTGATTCAAGTCTTTCTTTTCTGTAGCTATAAAAGTTTGTGTAACCGTGTGTGTGTGTGTGTGTGTGTGTGTTTTACTGGAGACTGAACTTAGGGCTTGCATATGCTAGGCAAGTGCTCTACCATTGAGCTACATCCCTAACATCCTCCTTTAAAATGATCATTTATTATTTTAATTTTGAGATGGAGTGTTGCTAAGTTGCCAAGGCTGGCCTTGGCACTATGTATACCAGTATGGTCTCAAAGTCACAGTCCTACTGCCTCAGCCTTCTGAATTGCTGGAATGATAGGTGTCTGCCACTGTGCCTGGTGCTAGCAGTCTTTAAAAAGGTCACACTGAAGTTAGAAATAATTCTAAACATGAAGTGGTATCTTTCATTCCGTACAACGTGTCTTTTAAGGATGAAGATAAACAAAGACAGGCTCATATCACACAATCTTATCTTTGACCCCTGAATTAAAAATGCAAGTATATTCCACCAGACAGGTTCTGGTAACCGTATCTGTGGATGAGAGTGATGGATGTGCTTTGCCATCCTTTCTCTTTGGTTTTGGTAGCAATTGCTGGAAACATGGAATTTAAGAAAGCGGTTCTAGCAGGATGTGGTGGTGCCAGTTTATAATCCCAGCAACTCAGGAGGCAGAGGCAGGAAGATTGCAAATCGGAGGCCAGAGGCAGCCTGAGTAATTTAGCGAGACCTTGTCTCCATTTTAAAAATAAGGGGCTGGGGGTATAGTTCAGTGGTAGAGTACTTGCAAAGTATATCTGGAGTGGTGGGAGAAAGAAGGGTTGTGTGTGTGTGTGTGTGTGTGTGTGTATGTGAGAGAGAGAGAGAGAGAGAGAGAGAGAGAGAGAGAGAGAGAGAGAGAGAGAGAGGGAGGGAGGGAGGGGAAGAAGAAGAAGGAGGAGGAGGAGGAAGAGGAGGAGGAGGAGGAGGAGGAGGGGAGGAAGAAAGGAAGTTCGTTCCAACTGGGCTAGTGGTTGACACCTGTAACACCAGCAACTCGGAAGGCTGAGGCAGGAGGATCTTAATTTTGAGGCCAAAGGCAGTCTGCTTAAGAAGATTCTGTCTCAAAATAAAAATTAACCAAAAATAGCCTGGGGATGCAACTCTGTGGCAGAGCACTTGCAAAGTATGTGTGAGCCCCTGGGTTCAGCCTGCAGTACTATAAAAAACAAAAAACAATTCCAAAAGTAGGCTTACTACGCATGAATAGACCTTGAGCAGAACCAACAAGAACTTTCATATTTAAATGCATTTTTATCATTAAGAAGTTAGCAGACCTAGCAGAGTACATGGATTTCTGCACCTTCTCAAGAGACAGCAGAAGTGTCTTGGAAGGGGCTGAGAAGAGTGCTCTCCTACCCTGCGGGTAGAAATGTAGATTGTATGAACTTAATGGAAAGTGCTTTGCCACTTGGATCAAAAGTCTTTAAAAATGTGTATTTTTGTCTCAGTAATTTAATTTCTAAAAATTTAACTTAAGGAAAGTATGCATGAAAATTCTGTTATGAACACTTTTACCCTGGCCCTATGTACAACGGGAGGAAACCCAGGTTTCACTGGTAGGGGTTGGTTCAGTATCCTGAGCATCCCTGTGGTGTGGATCAGTTTCTCCACCTTGGCACTATTGGCACTTAGGGCTGGATAATTCTTTGTTGTGTAGGCTGACTTAGCCCTTTTAGGATATTGTACAGCATCCCTGTCCTCTCCCTGAAACATGCCAGTAGCATCACCTTTGTGCTAGCTGATATAGCCAAAAATGTCTCCAGGCATTGTCACATGTGTCCTGGGAGACAGTATTCCCCTCTGGTTGAAAACCAATGGTATACAATAAGTAGATTTTCAAATAGTTTTACATGGACATTTCATAAGGAAAAATGTGGAAAGTATGTTGCTAAATTGAAAAAAAAAATAGTGCATGATTTCCATGAAGAAGGCAGAAAGGTACTGATAGTTATCAAGTTAGAGGATGTCAAGTTTCTCTCGCGGCAGAAGTTCTGAGAGTACTGTGCAGAGTGGGAACCTCCCACCGCGTATCCAGGAGCCACCTTTGTGTAACATAGCCACCCACTCTGGGTCCATGGGACAGGATTCTGCCAGGTGCTTGGAGCAATGTTTTGGTACAGAGGGGTGTTGTTTTGTTTGAGACAAGGACTCCCCAGGTAGTCTAGGATGGCCTTTAATTTGTGATCCTCCTGCCTCAGCTGCCCAAGTGCTGTGATTACAGTTGTGTATCACCAGCCCTGTCCTAGAAGAATTTTTTTTTTAGCTTTTATCTATGCCATCTACTTCCCATTCCTTCTCCATTATTAGCTTTTCTCAGGATTTGGCTTTCCACCTGTCTTCCTCACCTAATGTGTGTACATGATCTGTGTGAATATTCCAGAGTTCACTTTGAGCCTGCGTGAATCAAAGTTTAATTTCCCAGCCAAGCTTTGGATCAACATACTATGTGTCTCCTCAAGATGATGCTTTCTATTATCTTAAGAAAAAGAAAATAGTTGCACACACCTTGTAATTTGTTAATAACTAATGTTATATTGCAGGAGAAGTATATAAATGTAGACGATCTAGGTAGATGGTTTCACGAGACTATTTCACATTTGGGGAAAAGTAAATTACTTTTCAGACAATTCAGAAACATGTTGTAATATTTAAGAAAAAACAAAAACAGGAGCAGGGCTCAGTGATGTGTGCCTGTAATCCCAGTGACCCAGAGGCAGGAGAATCTTGAATTCTGGGCCAGAGGCAGCCTGTGTAACTTACCAAGACCCTATCCAAAAATTTAAAAAAGAGTTGGGGCTGCAGTTCAGTGGTAGACCACTTGCTTACATGAAGCCCTGAATAGTTCACCCTTGTTCTTCTAAAATAACCCTTGAACTGCTTGATAAGGATTGAACTTGTATTTCAAACATTTCAAGGTTTGAGATTCATTTAAAAATGAGTTTGGTCATGGAACTCTTATTCCTGATGGTCCCAACTGAATCCATTTTAGCTTTTCTTGTGTGGATGCTCTGACAATGTGTGAACCTTTAAAGGGCTGCTGGCTGGTTGTAGTACGGAAGCCAAAGAAACTTCCCCTTCATTTCTGGTTTTTAGAGAAGGAGACAGGGACATAGAGCTCTTACGTTGCCCTCAGTACCCTGATGGGCCCCTCTATCTGAGAAAGGCTAAGTGAACTTAGTTGTAGTGCATCAGAAAAATAAGAGGGGTTTGGAGATTCTTGGCAGCCTGGAGGAGGGAAAGATAAGATGAAAAAGGAGCAAGTGGAGGAAGGGGAGGGGAGAAGGAAGAGCTGAGAAGGGACGGCAAGGAGTAAGAAACCAGGGCCTAGGAGACCTGTGTGTACCACATGGAGATTCGGGAATGGATGTCAGGGGAGACTTCTGTAATCTTCAATTTTCAGTACCTTAAGTCTGCTGAGTATATATTCGTACCACCCTGGTGTCCAATCCTATCAGATCTCTGAAGCTACTCAGGGTTGGAACTGGTTAGTACATGATGGGAGATCACATGGGAATACTAGGTGCTGTAGGCTTGGGAGAAGAACCCAGCATCCCACTCTCAAGACAATTGGCCATTGAAAACCCTATGAATAGCAAAGAAGCACGGACATAGTGCTGGGTGTGACACAGTGTCCAAGTGTGTTTTGTTCTATTGTAGATAGAGTCACTATGAGTTGGACCTGACTTGATGGCATCTAACAACAACAAAGTCTGCTGAGATATACCAGCAGTTATACTCAAATTATTTAACAACCTTCAGGACAAAAAAAAAAAACTAAAATAATTGCTATACAGTGGTGTTTTGTTTTGTTTTGTTTTGTTTTGTGGTAGTGGAGGGCTGAACCCAGGGCCTCATGCATACTTTTGCAAGTGTTCGGTTACCACTGAGCTGCACCCTGGCCTCTTTTCTACTTTTTTGAGTCAAGGTCTCCCTAAGTTTCACAGGCTGCCTCTGGCCTCAAACTCATGATCCTTCTGCCTCTGCCTTCCAAATCACTGGGGTTATAGGTGTGCATCACCAAGCCCAGACATTATAAAGATTGTTATATAGTGAAAATTTATGTCAGAGGTGAGATGGGAAGTTTGAAGAGTAGAATTCTGCTATGTAAGTTGAAATCTCAAGTGAACACTTTATTGTTGTTGTTGTTACTGGGGGATTAAATCCAGAGCCTCACACATGCTTTTTCTTGTGAGTGCTCTGCCACTGAGCTGCCCTCTGAGCCCATTTTTTATTTTTTATTTTGAGTCTGCATCTTGATAAATTGCACAGGCTACCTCTGGCCTTGAACTTGGGATCTTCCTTCCTTAGCCTCCGGAGTCACTGGGATTACGGGAGTGCGCCATGGTGCTTGGACAAGGGAACAGTTTTTAAGGTTATTTGGTTTTATTAATTTTAAGCAATATGAATTAAACTCGGTGACATAATCAAGTGTCTGCTGTGAGTGAGGCCTCACCAGCAAGTGTGGTTGCATCAAGCACTCTGGCTGCTGTGATCAGGAAGGTCTGATGACAAGCTGAGAGAACCCACAGAAGCTCTGTGGAAGATTAGTCTTGGACAAGGGCCCTGAAAGAAGGTCAGATTCCACAGGCAAACAGAGGAGCCACCCCAAGTGGGATGACAACCATGGGGAAAGGCAGAGGTGCTGGGAGAGGCAGTGTGGTTCAGTGGCCTGGCCCAGGGCTTTGGAACTGGTAGACCTGCATTTGCATTTTTCCTTCTAACACTTACTAGCCAAGAGCCCACAAGTTCTACCATCCATGAACATTTGTGGGTATTAGTGGAAAAGTCTCTAGCACATGAATTCTCTGTAAGTGCTACCTTCTTCCATTTTCCAAAAGGAGTAGGTCTTCCAGTTTCTCATGAAATAAGGAGAGAAAACAAATTTGATTTAGAGACATTTTACAGATATCTTTAAAAGCTATTTGTTGTTGTTAGGTGCTGTCGAGTTGAGTCTGACTCATAGCGACACTCATAGGGTTTTCAATGGCCGATTTTTTGGGGGGGATTGTTTCGGGAGTTGCCATATCCTTCTCCCATTTTTGCTGTTGCTGGGGATCAAACCTGGGTCCATAGTAAATGAGGAGCAGCACTCTACCAACTGAACTAATTCCCACCCCCTTAAAAACTATGTTGTTGTTGTTAAGTGCCATTGAGTCAGTATCTGACTCATAGTGACCCTCATAGAGTTTTCAATGGCTGTTTCGGCATTGCCTTGGGAGTGGTTTGCCAGGTCCTTTTCCCATTTTTGTGGTGCTGGGAATTGAACTCAGGACCTCAGAGACTGAAGTGCAGCGCTCTACCAACTGAGCTAAATCCCAGCCCCTTAAAAACTATAGGGTTATGTTATTCTCAAGCAAGGAGTGATTTGAGTAAATCAGTGAAATAGAGCTCATAGACTTATATATTAATACGTCAATATTAAGAAACAAAGGTTCATAGTTATGATGCTTTGTTAGAAGCCATGTAGAACATTTTACAAACTGTGTGTCATGAATACATTGAATTATTACTGCCCTCCAAATTAACAATGGGGTTTTCCTCTGTGTGATATTAAAATGTATGTTTTTTGTTTTTCAGTTGTAACCCACTTCCATTTCTAATTATATTCTCCTCAGGCTAACATGAGTGCTAGTTCATAATCCTGGGTCTGCAATAGTAGGGCACCATTGTTTCAAAATGTCTACACATGGCCAGAAGACCCACTGGAAATGGGAGAGAGCTGCAAGGCATAACAAATTTATTCTAGTTATTATTTGTGTTATTGTGTTCTGTTAAAAAATATTGTCATCCTGTTCTCTTCCTTTTCTTGTGCATCAACCCCCACTACTCTTTCAGTCTGTTGTTGTGGTAAGAGACTATTTCCCTAAAAGAAAGTGCACAGCAGTTAAGTCTTGACCTATGCCTCTAGTTCCCAGACACCTGTTTTCAGTGTGATGCAGAAATGTGCTTCTCAGATCCACTCGGGTCATCCTTTATTGAACAGCTTCCCCACATGGACAGTGTGTATTATGAGACATTGCCACTTAGCATTTGGAGTCACTCTTACTCCTTGAATTAGAAATAAGAGTCAGCAAAAATTGCTGAGCTATGGCAGTCACAGCATCGTTCATAGAGTGTCTCTATAGGGATAGTATTTTTGGTAGCTCAAAAATATTACATGAATAATGTGGCATACCAATTAGTTGTATTAAAATATATATTATGCACAGCTCTGTATTTGGGTTTCAGAGTTTCCTTGACAACATCATTTAACTTCTTACTGTTCTTTTCATGTTGCTAGTATAAATATCTAATATGTTTTTGTTCAAAACATCAATTAGGCTTCAGTTTAATCTTTATTAATACAGATCTGTTATTATAGGAAGACTGCTGAGCTATGATAATTTGCACAGCAGGAACAATAAAATATCTTCTCTTGTGGTTCTATCTCAGATTGCTTGGCTTTTTTCTTCTTTTACAAAGCAAGCACCAAAAACCTTCCATGATATCTTTTACAATTACAGTGAACTCTTTAAAGCTTTTATAAGCCAGAGTGTTGTTTTCTCCTAAGATGAGAAAAATGGAGCAGTCCCAAATTGCAGATAAATTGAAAAAGGTCCATGTTAGAGACAGATCCACACTTTTAATATCTTGACTTCTCTTTCTTCCTGTAGCCAGAACTCCCCATTTCCTGCGGATTCAGAATGTGGAGGTGAACGCTGGCCAGGTTGCCACTTTCCAGTGCAGCGCCATCGGCAGGACTGTGGCCGGCGACAGGCTCTGGCTGCAGGTATGGTACCCAGTGAGACCCTCACATAAAGGCTGCCTCACCCTGGTGGAGGGACCCGGAGACACGCAGTCTCTGTCTGGTCACTGTCCTAGGACTTTGCTTCCTCATCACTAAGTGCCCAGGTTACCAAGTGTTCTGCATAAGCCAGTCATTTTTCCTCACATATTTTTGTTTGTTTGTTTGTTTGTTGTTAATGAATTTCTCTGTTTTCCCTCTTTTCTTCTGCTTAGTGATCTCATTTGGCAGTGTTTGTTGTGAAATTACTTTTGTAGCAGTACATTAAATTCCGTGTGTGCTCTTCCTCTCAAGGAAGAATCCAAAGTCCCACATACACATACACAATCACACAGGCATACGTACACATTGTTTATAGGCTTCTTATAGTTTGAATTTCCAAGCAGTTCACCTAAGTGTAGAAATTAATAACACATCTTTTAATTTTGAATATTTAAAGTATATATATGTGTAAAATCATTACATTTGTGACTTGATTTACATTCTCTCACATTTCACCCTCTGTATTTTCCATGGCATAGTTCTGTGGATCTATACCCCATCTCAAGAATCCTGAGAGAATGAGTAGATTTAAATAGCCTGTCCCCTCTACCCAAAATGCCACCCCATTCTTTAGGTTATAGGTTTTGTGGGGATTCCCTCCTAGTGCCCTCCAATTTCATACTTGTTTCTTTTAAGTACTAATCTGCATGCTGCTCATTCTACACCTTGACTAGTGTTGACTTTTTTCCCTTTTTTCCCCTTTGTTTTGTGTGGAGTTTTTATTTTTGTTTTTGTTGTACTGGGGATCTGACTCAGGGCGTTTCAAGTATTGGACATGTGCTTGAGCACTGAGCTCTGCTCCCAGACCTTTTGTTTTAAATTTTGAATTTGCTACTGAGCTGAATAGATCTTTGTGTTTTAACCCTTCTGCACCTACCATTCCATGCGACATCAGCTTCCACTTCCTCGTGCTGACATTTCCTCTGTATCTATCACCTCTCTACCTCCTATCATCCTCCTCCTGTCTGCTGTTAATTGATGATTGTGAGGGGTTCTATTTATATGACACTAATTTTTAAGTGCCTTCTGCCTTTTTCTCATCACAAGTTAGATAAAGGGTCATTTTAATAGCTACATTTCTGGAGAAAATGAGAGACAGTCAAATGCCCTCTCCCCAGGTTGAGTACACAGTGAGGTGTCAGGTTTGAACATGGTGGGGAGAAGAGGTCTCTTAAATACCCCTTGGGTTCCCTGGCCTCCTCCTTCAGTCTGGGTTGCTCCCTGTTTTCATGTCCTGTCCCTGTTAGAGGTGTTCCTGGCTGAGAGAGAGGAATGTGTACAGAGGGGTGAAATTGTATGTTCTAAGTCCACCTTTACTTTATTCCTTTGTTTTAAAAGTTTTATAATCAGTACTTTAAAAGCTTTGTGTGGCATGCAAAAAACTGATATCATATTCAGCTATTTTCTCTCTTTTTATCCCAATTCTCAATTATTTAAAATTCTTCATGTTAGGGGTGCAAGATTTTTTCAGTTAGTAGTCATTTGTATGAATACTATCCAGGTTGGCTCTCTGTGGTGATTAATGAGGAGCCAAGACATCTTTTATTGACATTTTCCATAAAGCCTTAACCACCTTTAAAAAATGAAACTATTATCTTCATCTTTGATCTATTGCTAGAACTCTTAATTTTTCACAGAGAAATCATTTTTTTGTTCCTGAGACTTGTGTGATATTACTTGAGAGAACACACTGTGAAGTGTAAGCGCTTGTCTCCACAGTCATTTTAGATATTCTGAAGAATTTGCTGCATTGGTGAAACAATTTGCTCTATTTCTGTTTTTGCAAAGGCCCTGGCCTTAGGGATACTTTTGCTTAAACTGGAATACTTATTAGGGGTTGGAAATCTTTAATTATTTCTGGTTACAATGGGACATTTTGTAAAGAAGAATTTTCATGCTATAGGAAGAGAGCTATTTTTTGGGGGAAAGTCTTAATGTAGAGTTCTTGAACCTGCTAGAATCACCTGGGGAGTTTTTAAAGAATCTCTGCTTTATTCCTAAATTCTGCTTTACTTGGTCTGTGGCGGGGCTCATCATTCAGGATTTGATTAAATGCTCATCAGTGATTGAAATGTGAAACCAGGGTTGAAAAGCAGTAGACTAAAGCAAAATGGAACATATATTCTAAATTGGGAAAGATTTTAAAAGACAGACATAGCATTTAGCTGGTACCTGTACAGTAGTCCCTCTCTATCTGTGGGGGATTTGTTCCAAGACCTCGGTGGATAATACAGTCCTCTGAGGTTCAAGATCATTGTATAAAATTGAGTAGTATTTGTATATAGCCAATGTATATTGTCTCATGAACTTAAATAATTTCTTTTTGTTGTTGTTAGGTGCTGTTTAGTGGGGTCCGACTCAGGTCTGACTCATAGCGACCCTAATAGGGTTTTCAAGGGCTGATAGTTTCCGGATTACTTTGGGAGTGGATTGCCACATCCTTCTCCCATTTTTGCAATGCTGGGGGTTGAACCCAGGTGCTCAGAAAGTGTGGAGCAGCACTTTACCAACTGAGCTAAACCCCAACTCCATACTCAGTATAGACTGAATGTTTTTGGTGGGTGATATATTGAGCCCTGTGGTGCAGAACCTGCAGATACGGGGGTCAACTGTATTCAGAAACCTATGTATGACTTTCATGTTCAATTTCACATGTACTAGGTTTTTGGGGTTTTATTTTTTGTTGTTGTTGTTGTTCTGTTAGATTAGAATTATAGCATTGATAAATCTCTTCCTTCTCAGACCACTGATGCCTTTCTTTTTTTACTGGCCAGTCTTTTCTTGACCTTCTTTTTATCCATTATGCCCCACAGCATGCCATGTGTCCAGGTCACAAGGGGTATTATAGATAGAATGCATATGACTTTGTATTTTTAAGTGAACCATAGCTTATCCTGCACTCAGGATGCTGTTTGGTTTGAGAATCTTTGCGATGTTAGAATAGTTTTACTGTTAAATAATTTACGTCCCCCAGATAAGTAGTCATTTTGTTGGAAGGTGCTTGTTTTATTAATAGCTTCTGAGAGAAGACCCATAGCCTTCATTTACAAGATGGTTTCTGTTCTGTAATCATACCGAGTGGTTTCTAGGAGAAGCGAAGACTTTAAGTAATGGACAGTTTCCCAGAGCCATTCCTACTGTCTTACCCAGTACTCCCAGCCATCTGCCTCAGGCTGTTCCTTAGGGTTTGTAGGAAGAAGCAAACCAGTAATCATGAACCAGGTCTTTCTAATCTAGAGGTACAAAAGCTGAGCATCTCCAATCCCAAATGCCCTTAAATCTCAAATTTTTTTAATGTCTATATAATGCCGTAGTGGAAAATTCTATATCATGAAATTATGTTTTATGCTCAAAATTAGTGATTAATTGATTGATTGATTGTTGTATGGTGCTAGGATTCAAACTCAGGGCCATAAGAATGCCAGGCAAGGCCTTCCTGCTTAGCTATAGGAAATTATTTTAAAATATTGCATAAAATTGCTTTGAGGCTATGTGTATAAGGTATATGTGAAATGTAAATTAATTTCCCATGTAGATTTAGGTGCCATTCTTAATTGCTCATTATGCATATGCAAATATTCCAAAATCCAAACAAATATCAAATCCAAAACATTTCTTATCACAAGCATTTCTGATAAGGAATACTCAACTAGTTATACTTTAATCCTATAACAGATAAATACTTTTCTGTTTGTAAAATCACTTGGGTCCTTAAAATAATTCTGAAATACAGGCAGAATATTGAATGAGGGGAAATTTTTTTTTTTGTTTTTTTCTGAGATTTGAGTCTCTCTGAAAATGAGGAAAGATTTTGAAATGCATAATACATCTTTTATTTGGGGGCCATGAATGCTTTTTAATGTAGTCACTTGCAGAAATTTTCATTGCTGTATCATAGACCTTTGAGCCACCATCAGCATTTGGCATGGAGTCCATGCCTGCCTCCATGTTATGGTGTTGTAGTTGTTTTATAAATAAGGAGTGTGAGATTCAGAACTGTCTTGGGACAGGTGAGGTAAATGGCAGAGCTGGTAATAATATAATGCTATGGTTTCTACTTTTGCTGCAGCACTGATTAATTCCATTGTGTTGTATTGAAAGGTAGGTGAACTGGCAATATACATGTAATACTTTGTTAGAAGAATTTGGCTGTGACTATAATCTACTTGAGTAACATCACAGGCCTATCTTGCCCATAGGAGAAATGCCTATGTATTACATATACGTACTAATCCACACCTATGGGAAATGCCCAAGGATTTGATTGAAATACAGTCTAAATATAATTTTTATTTTGTTGTTGTTGTTGTTGTTAGGTGCCATCGAGTTGGTATCCAACTCATAGCAACCCTCATAGGGTTTTCAATGGCTGACTGTGTCGGGATTGCCTTGGAAGTGGATTGCCAGGTCCTTCTCCCATTTTTGTGGTGCTGGGAATTGAACTCGGGACCTCAGAGACTGCAGCACAGCGCTCTACCAACTGAGCTAAATCCCAGCAATTCTTATTTTAGTCTTCACAAAATCATAATGCAAATCTGATGATGACAGTTATAGAGAAATGTTTATGACTACCAGCTGTGTTCCATCTGCCTGCATTTTTTCCATCTATGGGCCACAGGTTAGTGCCAGTGTGGGAGGCTTTCATGCAGGACAGAACTGAAAGACAAGGAAGTTCTTGAAGACACCTGATACATGTTATCAGATATGGTGATCTCTGCATGTAAATATGGTATCTCACTCTGGAAAACAAAATTGAAATGTGTTAGTGAAAATCATTCAAGCACCCAAAATGTGGCCATATTTCTTGTTATTATCAACTTATTGATCACTTGGTGAGCCTACATTTTGAAAAGTTCTCAGAGTATGTATGTGTATATTCACACAGAAACACACACACAGAGTATGGAATTTTAAATATTCTTCTTTTTATATTTTTTTCTATATTTTAATACTTTTTAATCCTTCTGTTTACTTGTGGGGAATTTGAATTATTTTTTTTTAGTCATAGACTCTTTAAACCATGTATGGTTATATTAAAACTACTATTATTCTTTCTTTCGTTTCTTTTCCCTTTTCTTTTCCCTTTCTCTTACCTTTCCTTTTGTTTTTGTTTTTGTTTTTGGGTTTTTGTTGTTGTTGTTGTTGTTGTTGTTTTCAGATACTAGGGCGTTGAAACCAGGGCCTCACACTTACATGTTTTGCAAGTGCTGTACCACTGAGCTGTACCCTCAGACCTTTTTTTTTACTTTTTATTTTGAGAGAGGGTCTCACTAAATTACACAGACTGCCTCTGGTCTCAAACTTGCCATCCTCCTGCCTCTGCCTCCTGAGTCAACAAAATTACAGGTGTGGCCTTTATTGTTCTTTTTTTCATATTTCAAATATTGCCTTCCTACATTTTCTTAGGGCTGAGATTTAGCTTAGTTGGTAGAGCGCTGCTCTGAAGTCTCTGAGATCCCAGGTGCAACTCCCAGCACTATAAAAATAGAAGAAGAATGTGGCAATCCACTCCCAAGGTAATCCCGAAACAATCAGCCTATGAAAACCCTATGAGGGTCGCTATGAGTCAGACATGACTCTATGGCACCTAACAACAACAGCAACAACATTTTCTTATTTATCTTGAAAATTCAAATTTATAACACTTATTTCAGCTTTTCAGTAACTGAAGGCGATAACCAAATCTAGCTAGTGTTGGCATTTGTCCGTCTAAAGATGGACATTTTGGTTCCAGGGCACTTGGCTTACAGGTTGCCTTGCCCTCTTCTTCATCAGCATTTGGTCTTATTTGGGTATTTTTGTAAATTCTGGGCTTTATTTCTAACCATTGTGACAACAACTCCATTCTTTATTTTTCTTACTTAGCTATCACATCACACTCAGAGCCCCATGGACAAAGGGCAAAAAGCTCAAGAGGCAGTAGAGCTATATCTTCTGGACAGTAGGAGGTTGGAACTTTGATGAATATGTATTTGTAGAGTGAATAGCAGCAGTGAAAAGAAATATGGAAGAAAACCATTCCTTCCTGACAGACCTCAGCGATCCCTATCATGTTGAAGAAGCTTACTTTTTATAATTATGCAATTGTATAACTTCTCCACTTGGAACAATCTTCAAACTAAATTCCTAATTAATATGAAAAGAGGAATTCCAGAAAAAGTAGTAAACTTAAACATAATCAAGTTGATGACATTTATTATGAGCAACTCCATTTTCCTCATTAAAATTGATTTTATATGTATGTTGTTGTTAGGTGCCTTTGAGTCTGGACTGACTCATAGCGACTATATGTACAGCAGAGCAAAACACTCTTCCACACTGCTATGCCTGCCACCATGTCAGTGCTTCTCTGCTGTTTGTAGGGTCTTCCATGGCTGATTGTATTGGGGATGGGCTGTCAGGTCCTTCTCCCATGTCTACAGCACCAAGTATTCCCAGGCAGTCTCCTACCCATGTACTAACCAGGTCCAACCCTGCTTAGCTTCCAAGATCTGACAGGATCAGATGCCACAGTGGTATGGCTGCAGGCTTTATGTGTATGGTATATTTATATATGTATATGTATTTATATAAATATTACATCAATGTTCTATTCTTTTTACAAATTAGTGAATTTTGTCATTTGGACATTTTCTTTCACTGAATGGCCTTGTATTTCAAATAATCTTAGCTTTTTAACCAGATATTCTGAGAATAATTGTGAAAGTATCTCAACTTCAGAATCCCTCATAGTACGTGATGAGTTTCTCTTTGGCAAACAGAACTTGATGTTCACTATAAATAAAGTACTACAGTAGTCTTTTTTAAGTGATTTTATAGTATGTATCAATTCATAGAGGTAGAGAAGGAAATTGGATGAGTGACTGTGAAGCACTCTGTTAAAAACCCTGTATGTCCCAGTACCTGGAGAAGTACCTTTCACAAAGCACATGCTCAGCAGATGCCTGCTGACTCACTGGGCTTAGGGACCCCTTCTCGGGTCATGTGTCTTCTTCACAGAAACCTCAGGGAGGGTTGTGGAGGGAGCAGAAAGGTAGCACAGAGAAAACTGTTTCTGTTTTCCTGGATGCTTGTTTCAGTCTCCACTGCTATCCAGCGGTAGAGTCTCTGATGAGAAGAAATAAATAGAGAACATGTGGGCTTTCTTTTGCTTTTCAGAGTACATAGCAAATGTCATGCAAAATAAAATCTGGGATCTGTTACAGTATAGCAGCAAATGACCTCAATATATCGTCTTTCCTAAATCTTTACTTCTTTCCCCCTGCCTCTAGGCTTTTTTTATTCTGTTGTAAAACTTTTTCCCACCACTTTTCCTCTTCTGAAAAAAAAATTATTGCCATAGCACCTCTGCTGAAGTCATAGAAATATCCCTGTATAAGAATATTCCATTGAGCTTGCCTGTGGCAGCTCCTGTGTCTTAGTGATAGATGAATGAAACCTCTTCCTTCTGCTCTTTGTAAGGAATGTAATTCAGTATGAACTCTTAATTTGGAGAGTGTAATTTTCTTAGGAATAAAAACCTACTTGGATTTAAATTTTTTAGCTATTGGCCTAAAGATAATTTTTTTTTTAAATTTTGAGAGTTTGACATATAATTACATGTAACTGGTTAGGAGCTACCCAATTGTGGAAAAAGTATTCCTCACCAGCATAATAAATTTCTCACATTCCTCTTCTGAGCCCAGATAATTTTAGGCTTTTTTTTTTTTTTTTTTTTTTTGAGAAAGAGAGGGAGAGAGGGAGGAAGAAAAGGAAAATCTTGAGATTTTTGTGTCTGAAAATATTTCTCATGAGAACAGCTTCTCTGATCGACTATAGCATTTAACTTATGAATGAATGAACTACACTTTGTATGAATTTTAACTACATTGCTGATTTCAACAGATATTTGAAAATAAAACAATTCCAGTGACATTTACTGAGCACTGTTGTGTATGAGGTATGCTGCTAGATGATGTTTATGCACTTTTTTAGTTGAGCACTAGGAGAACCTTAGTTTGTGCCCACTTATAGGAGAATCTGAGGCTCATGAAGTTTGAGTAATTTTCCCAGTGGCAAATTGTTCATAACAAGGGCTGTAATTTGCACACATACCATATGTCTAGAATCTGTTTCCAAAATCTGTGTCCTAGCCGTAATACTCCTTGAGTAGTACAGAAAAAAACCTAGACATCTCTCAAGGATTCATAAACATAATGTGGTAACTTAATCATTTTTCTCAGAATTTAAAATTAAAAAGTGTGTGTGTATACACTACTGTGTAATGTTCCCTTGGCTTTTGTGTTATAGAATACTTACATATGGTCAACATTTTTTGGTGGCTTTTAGCTTCATTTATAGATTATGAGGAAAATATGACAATTGTATATCAGTTTTTTTATTAGGTATGAAAGCCATAAAATGATTTGCAAAGAGGCAAAATTATGGTTCCTTTGGCAAAGTTAACTTGAGTATTTTATACCCTGTATATTAAAACGTAAATTCAGCATCACTTACCATCAGAAAGTACCAGGATTACAGAAAGACGACTGTCTTCAGTTACTATAGTAACCACGTGCTATCTAAAATTTT
Source organism: Pedetes capensis (assembly GCA_007922755.1). Classification (NCBI taxonomy): domain Eukaryota; kingdom Metazoa; phylum Chordata; class Mammalia; order Rodentia; family Pedetidae; genus Pedetes; species Pedetes capensis. Next base: position 13,058 of record VMDO01012041.1, on the reverse strand, counting down.
GAGTGGTTAGAATCACATCCATTCTTGTTTTAATCAGTTACCCATCTGCGGCCGTATCTATATAATACTGAGCATTTACACTGTAACCACTGATACCCTTCAAGCCTATAGTTTGTGTTTTAACTTACTATGATTTTGGATTTTTTCAATTTAAAGATTTATTTCATGTTCTTGAAACAGTATAATGTGTCTAGGGAGATTCTGGAACAGATGAATTAATCAAGTTTACTTTGCCATATTATTTAACTCAGTCAATAAAAGATGTAAGGAGCTGGGGCATCACATGGGACACAGAGGGAACAGGTTCCCCATCGGTGTGAGGGCTTTCTGCTCCACAGCAGCCTCAAGGTCAGGATCTGAAATTGGGCTTTGAGTTTGGATCGCAAGTCAGGGGGGCTCCATTCAGAGGGCTAAAGAAAAGGGCATCAGCATCATCCACTGATCTTCAGGAGGCTTCCTTCAGATCCTGCAAAAACCTTGCTTCTGTGTCTTTTCCCATATTTATCATGTGGCTGTCCTATGAGAAGGGAGGACAGGCATGGGCCTCCCTGGATTCCCCAAGAGGGAGGACTGCAGATACCCAACCTCCTTCTCTTCTCTCTCCGTTTAGCAAAACTTTGTCTTAATTATTAATTTTTTTTAAATGAGCTGGAAAAACTCGATTTGTTGAGTTATTCAATTAATATTGGATTTAGATTACATAAGATGTTTCAAAGAAAATTACTCCTGGCCCTGCTGATGCTTATGAGTGATCTTGATGGTAAAAGTTTCAATCAGAACCTTACAAATGGGCCTATTTGAAAGTGGGAGAATACAGACTCTTTTTTGCTGTTGCAGACAGGCAGTTAATTGCCACCTGTGTGGCTGAGTCAGGGCCTGGCTCATCTCTCCCCTAAGCTCAGGTACTCAGAGCAACTCCAAAATTCTCAGGATTGATTAATTTGCCACCTAGGCTGCTAACCTCCCAGGCCTCAATTTCCTTCAATCATTGCTCTGATTATGGCAAAACTATTCCTGAAAGGCTTAATGTGTGTCTTTTTGCTGGTAAATTACTGCTCATTTCAAAGTCCTCAAGGTAGTCCATTGCATAAAGAAGGGTGTAAGTATAATTTGAATAACTATCAGTACTTCTTTCTGGTTGCTCACACTGAAATACACGCACATTTAAAGATACTTTTGCCTTCATGATGGGCTTTTTTAACCCAGTAAGGTTCTTTCCTCTCAGGCTTTTCATTGGGGTTCTTTCATTAAGCAACAAAAGACTGAACAGCAATTTCTTTAGCAACCCTGGACATGCAGCTGTCAGGCTTTGCACAGAGTCTCAGGTTTTTGTTCCCTACAATTGTGTCCTAGGCTGTCTTGCACAGTGAACTCTTTATCATAAACAGCAGTCTGGGTGCCTGCTTTTGGCCTCTGCTCATTGTCCTGCATGTTATAAAGAAGGTAGGGTGCCAATGCTTGGTGAGGCTGCCTCTCTCTAACCTTGCAAAAACTGAGAGAAATCAGCTGACAAACTTGCCAGCTCTACCCAGTACATTCCCATCATTTTGTTCTGCTAGAATAACTGGGGGTCTGGGTGGAGACAAGCCAGAGGCTCCTGCATGCTCAGTAGCACCGAAGGTTCTGAATACATTGTCCTGTCCAGTTGTCAGTGAAGTGGGGAGAGGCCAACACAAAGAAGACACATGTGTCTTCACCTCCCTTGCATGGGGGATGGGGTGGGGTGGGGCTGGCCACCATTCTTTGCACTTCCCAGTTTAATTCCAGTTAGGGGAATGGACTTTGGGGACCAAAAATCTTTTAAAATCAGCTCATTTTGTCCCCTCACTCATTCCCTAAATGCCATTTACTACCATCACCAGCACCACCACCCCCCACGTCCAAGTGAGCTGGACATGGTTTCCGGGCTAGGAGCCATAATTAAACACCTGGTGACTCCCTGCCTTTGTGGATCTCCTGTCCTACAAGGGGACACAGTAAGGAAGTAAACTGTGTGGTACATCACGGGGTGGCCACAGCCCTTCCGGAAGAAGAACCTAGGCAGTGTGATGCAGGGACATGTTCCAGTCTGGTCAGGCTGGGCGTCTCTGAGAGCACAGGTAGGAGGAGCTGTGCAGATAGGTGGGGAGAACATTCCAGGAAGAGGAAAGCAAGGGGTCAAAGGTGGAACAGCCAGGAGCTGTGTGTGGCTGGGTCCGGTTAGCGCAGGCAGTAGCATGGGCCATGTGCACTCGTGGAGGTCATTCTGCAAACCTTAGTCTTGATCCTAGAATATATACAATGAATGTTTTCCATATAGTTCAGTAGCAAAGCTTCCCCATTATCAAAATTGATTTGGTGACAAAACGTGGTGTGAATGGCTATGAATCTAGTTAAGGTCTCTATTTTTTCATGCTTACAGTCTATATTCAAAGGTTTTGATGCAGCAATATAAAGGCAACTGGTTATGAGTGCCGTCTAAGGCTCTCCTGGGAATGTCACATAATAAATACTGTACATACCTTTTTGAAATAAAAAAAAATACATATCTGAGGCAAGTGTGATGGTGCACGCCTTTCATCCCAGCAACTCAGGAGGCTGAAGCAGGAGGATTGCAGATTCAAAGCCAGAGGCACTCTGCATAACTTAGTGAGATCTAGCCACAAAAGTAAAAAAAAGGGGGGGGTTGTGGGTGCAGCTCATCAGTAGTGCAATTGCCTAACATGTATAAACCCACCCAGTACAAAAAAAATATGAATTGTGAACCCCTTTCTACCTCCAGGGTTTCAGATAAGTGCTACTGGCCTGTACTGGAGTCCCAGTGCCATGACATTTGGGTCCAGTTCCTACTTTATTTTATTTTATTTTATTTTATTTATTTTTAGTGATACTCAGAGGAGGAGCAAACCTAGGGCCTTGCACATCCTTTGCAAACACTCTACCACTAAGCTGCACTCTCAGCCCCTTTGGTATTTTATCTTAAATTGAGATAGTCTTGCTAAATTATGCAGACTGCCTCTGGCCTTGAATCTGTGATCCTCCTGCCACTTCCTCCCAAGTCGCTGGGATTACAGGTGTGAGCCACCACGCCCAGCTTAGTTCCTATTATACATGCCCATTCCTTCACCACTGGACACCAGCTGCTCTCTTTCTTTTCTCCTCTTCAGGGCCTCTGCTTCCAGGTTCTCTGCCCTCCTCTGTTCCCTGTGGGCCAGCTGACTTCTGCTGGGTCCTGTTCATGCTCCTATAGACAAACCCACTACTTCCCTGCTCTGCAGGAGGCAGGATGCTCAGGATGGAATGCCATGTTAGGGGCTTGCCTCCTGGCACAGGAAGAAGAGGGACCACCTCTCTAGGTACTTTGTGTGTTAGGTGCCCTCTAGTCGAGTCTGACTCATAGCGACCTTCACAGGGTTTTCAATGGCTGACTGTTTCGGGATTACCTTGGGAGTGGGTTGCCATGTCCTTCTCCCATTTTGGGGTGCTGGGAATCAAACTCAGGACCTCAGAGACTGCAGAGCAGCGCTCTACCAACTGAGCTAAATCCCAGCCCCTCTAGGTACTTTATTTCTCTTAATACAACTGGAAATTGAATTAGGGTTTTTAAAAACTCCCCACTTCACAATCTTTACCTACCTTTTTAATGATGCAGATGCTCCTCAGTGGCAATCCACCTGTAGAGTCTGGTGGTCTGAGGAAGTGTAGGGTTTCATTGGTTTTAGTTGCTGTTTATCTTGTTAAAGCCATTGATTTTTTAGGTATCTTTTTCTATCCTTTATTCCCCTCTATTCTCATGCTTGGACTGGGATTTAGCTCAGTTGGTAGAACTCTGCGCTGCAGTCTCTGAGGTCCCGAGTTCAATTCCCAGCATCGCAAAAATGGGAGAAGGACCTGGCAATCCACTCCCAAGGCAATCCCAAAACAGCCTGCCATTGAAAACCCTATGAGGGTCGCTATGAGTCAGATACCGACTTGATGGCACCTAACAACAACAACATTCTCATGCTTAAGTGTCACCTGTACATTTGACAAGCACATCTGTGAATGTATCAAAGGCCTTGCTAAGATGTTAGGGAAGTCAGGGAGCAGGAAATAGCATTAATGCTGACAAGTAGGCACAGCCTCTGGTCATTCACAAATTTCTAGTCCACTTATACTCCTGGCGTTTATACCTGAACACTCTCATCACATCCTCTGAGCTGTCATAGGAGATTCTGCTGGATGCTTGCCAGTGCCTTTGAACACTGGGTCTTCTTCATTTCCTGATGCCCCAGTGGACAGTGGTAGTGGTAGAAAAGTACTGTCATTTCCTCACTCCTTGGAAAGTTCATGGCTGAGCCCCCTACAATGAAAGACAAATGAACAAAGGAAAAACATAAAAATTTATTTAATGTACTTTTAGGTGACACCAGAGCCTTCAGAAGATGAAGACTCAAAGACCCAATGCAAACTGTTTTTACAGACAGTTGTGCCAAAGTATGATTGGAACACAGTAGAGTGTGATCCAATAGTAATAAACTGGAGGACCTAGCAAGGTTCAGTTTCTTTACCTCTCTGTGTGCTGTTCCTTCTCTCTGGAGGTATAGCACAGCACTGCTGCCACAGGAGGGGCTTAGAGGGGAAGGAGGGAGAAGATCAGAGAGGGACCTTCCTATATTTCCAGGCCTGCTTCAGGGAAGAAGGGGTGAGGGGAATTTCAATTCCTATCCTCTGCTTCAGGAGAGCTGGGTAGTGGGATTAGGTCACATGCCCTCCCTTTTCTATACTTTTCTTACTTTCTTTCAGTTTAAAGTGCATAGCATGCCAAGGGGCAGACTTTCCCCTAGCATTTTCTGTACCACATCAGCATAACAATGGGGTGGCCTAGATTTCTTCTTAGAGGACTGCACTTGGAAGACATTCCCTTCTTTTGCCTCCTTTAACTGATGACTTCTTAAAGTTGTCATCCCATTGTGAGCTAAGATGGAACCTAACGTTTCTATTGGATTTGACCAACTTATCAGTATGAGGAGATGTGGAGGCTCTTGTTGTTAGTTTGGATTCATAGTGTGACTTTTTTTTTTTCTTAGCATTTTCATCGGCTGATTGTTTTGGGATTGCTTCAGAAGTAGATTGCCATGTCCTTCATCCTTCTCCCATGTGGGAGCTCTTGTTGTTGTTAGGTGCCCTAGAGTCGGTGACCCTGCATACAGTAGGTGAAACACTATTGTCAGTGCTTCTTTGCTGTTCATAGGGTTTTCAATAGCAGATTGATTTTTGGGAATGGGTTGCCAGGTCCATCTCCCAAGCCGACAGCACCTGGTGTTCCCAGGTGGTCTCCCATCCAAGTACTAACCAGGCCTGACCCTGCTTAGCTTCTGAGATCTAAAGGGATTGGATCCCACAGGGCTACAGCTGCAGGCGTGGGGGCTCTTAGTAATGTCTAAGTGTCAGAATTTCAGTGGAAGAGAAGAAATAATGTCTTGCAAAGAGGGCGTTCTTTTTCCCATGTGAGTTGTATCCTTGTCTGAAATTTAGAGGTTTGGAGCTTTGGCCCCCTCTTCCCTCTTTTTTCCTCTACTGCTCCCTGTCTTATTGCTTTGCCCAGCTCTTCCTGGTTCCTTTTCAACTTTGTCTTTACTTGGTTATTTTCCCCACTTTTCTCCTGCGGAGATCTCATTTTTATTTTTGATTCCTCCTTTTTTCAGCGTCAACTCTTGCTTGTCTTCAGGCAGCTGTTCTAGCACATTTCCCAAGGGGGATTTTTTACTTGCATAAAATTATTGGTAATGCCACAAATTTAAGTGATATGCGGCAATCTGAGTGATTAATCTTATAGATATTAAAATATTGTCATGCACCCCTAATTATAAGTAGTACTACAAGTCCTTCTCTTAAATTATCTCAAGCATACTTAATCTTACTTAGTTTTCCATGTGTATTCCATTTTGAAAAATATCCATTTACGGCTATGGAAAATGTAGATTTCAGGTAATACTTATGTATCGTCTATGTCTCCGAATATAAGAGGGAATTTATCAGTTTTGAAAATAATAAAATGAGGTTTACTTTGATTTAAAAATGCCATGTAGTAAGAAAATAATTTCATTCTGGAAAAGCCATGTGATATTGCAAAATTAAATAGAAATATTCCTCTGAATATTTGATTTCTATTTAAAAAGGGTGTGTATATATACATATCCACACAATTTTTGTCAGTCAGTTATCTACTAGTGTCTGGCACAGTAGTGCATGCCTGTTGTCCCAGCTACTTGGGAGGCTACAGGTGCAGCAGTAGAGTGGGAGGATCACCTGATCCCAGGAGTTCCAGGCCAGCTGAGAGAGAGGGAGGGAGGTGGGGAGGGAGGTGAGGGGAGAAAGAAGGGGAGTCAGGGAGGGAAAGGGGGGGAGAGAGAGAGAGAGAGAGAGAGAGAGAGAGAGACAGAGACAGAGACAGAGACAGAGAGAGAGAGAGAATGAATGACAGGGAGAGGGAAGAGGAAGAGGAGGAGAAAACAAAGAAGAAAAAAAGGAAAAAGTGTTCACAATTAATAGGTAAAATGCACTGATGAATCGAAAACACTGGCATGAAAGTAAAATGGGAAATGCAAGTAGACTTGAGTTGTCCACACAGGAACAGAAGAAGAAAACAAGAAAAAGGCTTTATTCAGCCAGGTGGGGAGGGATACATATAGAAGCCAAAGCATAGAACCATTCTAGATTTCTGTGAGACACTAGCTACACTGACTTACACAATGTATATTCTTAAGGATAATAAAAAGAAAACCAAGTTTTAGCTTCAAATATTTTTTACTACACAAACTTTTTAAAATTAAATAACAAGGAGTAAAAAATACACATTCTTAAAACTACATAATCTCATCACTTAGAGATAAATATCATCATGATTTTCATGTATTTTATTTTTTCTATGTTATACATTATTTTAATTTATATAAAGTTTGAAATGGCCCAGACTATATAGGAGGTTTTGCATGTTTGTTTAAGCTTCCTGTGGTATTTGTGGAATTTTCATGTTATTAGAAAATAATACAAAAGGCAGAAAATGGCAAGAAAGACAGTATAAGTGTGTTTGAATCCAGGAGGAGTATTTTGAGGAGGATTAATAGTGATATGTCTTTTACTGTAATTTTTTAAAATTTAAACATTCTATCTTTTGATCATATTGTGTTGGTGTGCATATGCACATCACATTTTGTTTATTCATTCTTCTGATGGAAAGTTGGATTGCTTCCACCTTTTGACCCTTGTGAATAATTATGCTTATGAAGATTAGCATGTAAATATCTATTTGGGCCTGTTTTCAATTCTTTGGGATTATATCTAGGACTAGAATTACTCAGTAATATGATAATTCTGTTTTTAAGTTTTTGAGGAATTGCCAAAATATTTCCCACAATGAATGCAGCATTTTCACCAACAATGCCCAAGCTTTCCAATTTCTCTATATCCTCACTGCCACTCAGTACTTCTCTCTCTCTCTCTCTCTCTCTCTCTCTCTCTCTCTTTTTAATAATAGCTGTCTTACTGGGCACGAAGTGGTATCTCATTCTAGTCTTCATTTACATTTTCCTAATGACTAATTATCTGCCATTGAAAACCCTATGAACAGCAGAGAAGCACTGACAATAGTGTTTCCCCTGTTGTACAGAGGGTTGCTATGAGTCGGATACTGACTCGACAGCACCTGACAACAACAACAGCAACAATGACTAATTATGTTGAACATCCTTTCCTGTGATCACTGGCCATTTGTGTATCTTCTTTAGGGAAATATATATTTAAGTCCTTTGCCCAGTTTTTAATTGAATATTTTTAGTTGTTGAATTGTAGTTCTTAAAATACTCTGAACCTTAATCCCTTATCAGGTGTATGATTTGTGAATGTTTTCTCCCATCCTGTGGGTCTTCTTACTTTCTTGGTAGTAACCTTTGATGCACAAAAGTCTTAATTTTGATGAAGTCTAGTTTATTTTTCTTTTGTTGCCTATGATTTTGGCATCATGCTTAAGAGGTCAGTTGCAAGTACCAGCTTTTCCCCTGTAGTTCCAAGAGATTTATAATATTAGCTCTTCAGTTCAGCTGTATGATTCATTTTGAGTTAATTTTTGTATATGCCATAAGGTAAGGCTTCCTCTTCCACCATCATTTCCATCACTACTATTATTACTTTTTCTTCTCTTCCCTTTCTACTCCTCCTCCTCCTGCTCCTCCTTCTCCTCTTTGGGTATCCAGTTTCTCCAGCACCATTTGTTGAAAAAACTGTTCTTTTTGACAGAATGGTCTTGCAATCTTGTTGAAAATCAATGGTGATACATGTGAAGGTTTATTTCTGGGCTCTTTGTTCTGTTCCATTGGTCCATGTCTGCCCTCATATCCTTTGATTACTGTTACTTTCTGGTAAGTTTGGAAGTTGAAAGGTATTCATCTTCCAACTTGGTTCTTTTGTTTTGGCTACAGTGGTAGATTTTGAATGGAATTATGCCATACTTAAGTCCCAACACAGCCTCAAATATTTATTATGCAGCTCTGACAAATTAAGATATATAGTGACTCCACACCTTCAAAAAGCTAGATGCCTTAGGTTACCCTGATGGTCATTATGTTGTTATCCTGTTGTTACTGTAACAACCACAAGCTTAGTGGCTTTGCCATCTCACACTTCTGGAGGTCAGAAGACCTAACATAAGGTGACAGCGGGTCTGCTTCTTTCTGGAAGCCCTAGAGAAGAATCAGTCCCTTTTCTTTTCCATCTTCCTTCCTCATTCCATGGCTCCTGATCCCTTACACTGTCCTCAGAGCACATCCCTCCTGCCTCTGCCATCACATCCCTTCCTCCATGTTTCACTCTCTCGATTTCCTTATCTAGGTCTCCTTGTGATGGCACTGAGCCACCAGACACCAGCACCATCTTTCCATCTCTTGATCCTTAATTACATCTGCAGGCTTTCTTTTGCCACATGAAGTAACATATTCACAGGTTCTGTTACTAGAGTGTAGATGTCTTTGGGGGCCCTATTTCTGCCTACTACAGTCATGATGAGTTTCAGCACAGTTGCTGGCTGAGGGACACCCAGAACCTCTAGCATATCCTTTAATCAAAGGGACTATGTTGTTACTGTTGCTGTTAGGTGCTGTCGAGTCATGTCTGACTCATAGCAAATGAATGAACAACAGAACAAAACACTGCTACACTGCACCATGCCTGGCATTATCATCAGTACTTCTCTTCTATTCATAGGGTTTTCAATGGTGGATTGTTTTGGGAATGGATTACCAGGAAAAGGACTATAAGTAACAATGATGTACTGTACATTTCAGAACCCCAGGAGGGGACTAGGGGTGCAGCTCAGAGGTAGGACACTTGCCTAGCAAGCTCAAGGCTCTGGGTTCCATCCTTGACACTCTAAAAACAAAAAGCTAGAAGAAAACGGGAAGATTTTGAATGTTTTTCACCATAAAGAAATGATAAATGTTTGAAGAGACAAATAAGTTTAATCAGATTTAAACATTACATAATGTATATATGGATTGGAACATCACATGGTAGCCTATTAATATATATAATTTTTATATTTTTATGTATCGGTTAAATTAATTTAAAAATAAAATGGAAATGAAAAAGTTGTATCTACATAAAATAAAGTAAAACAGAATTAAATAAAATATCCCCTTTTTGGTGATGCTTGGACTTGAACCCAGGGCTTCATGCATGCTAGGCAAGTGCTATATCCCTGAACTGCACTTCTAGCCCCCTTTATAGTTTTTGAGTCAAGATCTTGTTAAGTTGCACAGGCTGCCTCTGGCCTTGAACTTGCAATCCTCCTGCCTCTACCTCCCAAGGTGCTGAAATTCTAGGCATGTGCCACGGTGCCCCACAATAAAATATCCTTTTCTTTTCCATATTGGTATCACGGGTAAATAGAGATTAGGTCAAGTTTTGGGTTTGGAGTATCAATCTGTTAACCTCATTTTTCTTTTCTTCCTGTTGTCGTTATGGGCTGTTGGAGATGGGTCTGACTCATAGGGACCCTAGGAAACCCTATGTACAACAGAACGAAACATTCCCTGACACTGTGCCATGCCAGGCACTATGTGGGTACTTCTTTTTTATTCATGGGATTTTCAATGACTGATTGCTTCAGGATTGTTTTGAGAGTGGGTTGCCAGGTCCTTCTCCCATTTTGGCAGTGTTGGGCATGGAACCCAGGGCCTCAGAGCACACAGAGCAACTACCCTATCAACTGAGCTAAACCGAACTCTTTCTACCTGTGGAACAGTTTTATTCCACTGAGATTGTGATTCTCAGAGTCAGCAAACTGTTTGGAGCTGTATTTATTGTGCTCCTGGGTGCATATAATGGGTTAGATTGAGTGCTTGACCTTGAGGACCCTGTGATCAGCTACAGGAAACAGATAATACTGTGGTGTAATCCCCATTTTTACCTTTGATTCCTAAAAATCTTTAGAGTCCCTCCTGCCCCTTATGTCATATGTCTTTTTGTCATTTGTTTCTATGATATCTAGAAAAAATAATAACCACTTTCCTTTGACAGCAGTCAGCAACAATGCTCTTTCCCTCCATCCTCTCCAGACCCACATTTGGCCCCCTCACCCTCAGTCCTTCTCTTCCTGGCATCACGTGCAAGATAGGTGCTCCTCCAACATGCATCTAAATCTGAAAAGGAGGTTTTCTGACCCTTATGTGTCCTTACAACAGCCTTGAATTGTTGTGAGGGATCAATAGTGCATATTTTAATATTCTTTTGAATAAACAGCCATTTGAGATACGCTTCTTTTAGGAAAAATATTACAGGATCACTATAAAAGTATGTCCTGTAGGATTAATGCCACAAGTAAGTAAATAAGAAAAAAAGTAGCTCCCTGGCCTTTTTGTTGTTGCAAATAAAGAAAACAAATGCTTATCATTATCTAATCTGCCTTTCCTTAGGGTTTAATTCTTCCCACAGGGTCAAATGCTAGATTTTTTTTCAATTTGTAAAAACAACAACAACAACAACAAAAACAAACCTTAAATCTAAGGCTACTCCAAAGGGCAGAATCTGATTATTTGTGGGAGAGGCTTATTGGAAGCTGGATGTGTGGAATGCAGAAGGAACACTTTCTCTTGTATTAATTAATAATGCTAAGTTTTGGGGAGCCTGCAGCTGTGGCCCTGTGGCATCTGATCCCGTCAGATCTCGGAAGCTAAGCAGGGTCGGGCCTGGTTAGTACCTGGATGGGAGACCACCTGGGAACACCAGAAGCTGTAGGCTTGGGAGAAGGACCTGGCAACCCCCTCCCCCCAAAAATCAATCTGCCATTGAAAACCCTATGAACAGCAGAGAAGTACTGACAATAGCGTTTCCCTTGTTGTACAGAGGGTCGCTATGAGTTGGATACCAACTGGACGGCACCTAACAACAACAACAACAACAAGAAGTTTTGGGGGGGTTGTTTGTTAACTTATTAGGGCTATTTGATAAAAGTTTTCAAGTTTATAGCACTTACTAAAACACATACATATAGAAGACACATGAGATTTTGGATATGTGACTTTTAAAGATGTAAGCAAGCTGTTTTTACAGTTAGTAAGTCCTAAAGATAGCCTGCAGCCGTAGTCCTGTGGCATCCGATCCCGTCAGATCTCTTAAGCTAAGCAGGGTCGGGCCTGGTTAGTACCTGGATGGGAGACCGCCTGGGAACACCAGAAGCTGTAGGCTTGGGAGAAGGACCTGGCAACCCCCTCCCAAAAATCAATCTGCCATTGAAAACCCTATGAATGGCAGAGAAGCACTGACAATAGTGTTTCCCCTGTTGAACAGAGGGTCGCCATGAGTCGGATACCGACTCCATGGCACCTAACAACAACAACAAGAAGTCCTAAAGATAATGTGAGTGGAACTTTTCTTCCCCACTCCTGGTGTTTCCTTCTATGTAGCAGGAACCCTACTCTTGTAGCACCCCTGATGCCTTTTCCCTGTCTAAAGCTGGGGCTGGCTGAGAGGAAGCACAGAGCATGCTTGGGCCAGCCCCTTCTTTGGGGAGCTGTCTGTGGGGACCCTGTTCCTCCATCCTGTGAGTTTTATGACAGCATCTAACATTTGAGGGGACTTGTGGTATTCTTGTGCTGCCTGTGATGGGGTGGGTGAGTCTATTTAATTTTGTGCTTCAGTATTAGCAAACCCATTGTTTCTCCACATCTCTGCCAGAGGTTGCAGTCTCTGGTTTTGTGTAATAAAGGTGAGATCTTGACAGCCTGGCTGCTTTTCTCCTGGAATTCACTGCATATTTGGTCCAAAGCCCAGCTGGGGATGTGTGGTCCCAGGCATTGTAGCAGTGCCCTTGCATATACCTTTCATTTCTCACAAGAGCCCTGACCAAGAGCTGTTCTGTTTAGCTGAGGAAAGAGGCGTCCTGTGAAGATGACTGAGTGATCAAATTCTATTTGGTGCCCTGCTCAGGCCAGCTCCCAAGCTCGTGTCCTATAGGACATGCTGCTGACAAAAAATGTTACAGATACAAACATTTAAAGGACTTTGCATAACATAAATCCCTGGGTAATTCAGATGAGCTTTACTGTTTCATAGCCTTGCATTTTTATAGCTATAAATAAAAAAATATTTTAATTCAGCCTGCAATTGAGCACAAGGGCTTGCCCACCTCCCCATGGTTCCTCTTGCTGTCTTAATGTTAATACAGCTCTTTCTAACTATCCTGGGCTCCCTGTTCCATTTCCTATGACCTATGAAAGAATGCTCTTTCCCTCCATACTTCTCTTTTGCCTAGTTGTTGTTGTTGTTGTTAGGTGCCGACGAGTCGAGTCCGACTCATAGCGACCCTATGTACAGCAGATCGAAACACTTGCCGCTTCTGTGCCCCGCAAACCATCTTATTTATGTTTAAGCCCATTGTTGCAGACACTGTGTTAATCCATCTGGTGGAGGGTTTTCCTCTTTTCCGTTGACCTGCCACTCTTCCAAACATGATGTCCTTCTCCAGGGATTGTTCTCTCCTGACTACATGTCCGAAATATGTAAGACGCAGTGTGGCCATTTTTGCTTCCAAGGAGCACTCTGGT